>CM037645.1:639782-665070 GCA_015227895.2 Colaptes auratus
GCCCTTCCCTGGACACGTTCAAGTGTCTCATGTCCTTCTTAAACTGAGGGGTCCAGAACTGGCCACAGTACTCAAGTGTGGCCTAACTAATGCAGAGTACAGGGGCACAATGACTTCCCTGCTCCTGCTGGCCACCCTTTTCTTGATGCAGGCCATTGATTGTGCATCTGACAAGGACCAAATTCCTAAAACCACACAAACTATGTAAAAATACAAATGAAAATCATGTCCATAGGTTGGATTTTTTTGTGTTTTTTTTTTTTTTTTTCCCTAAAAGCACATGAAATCATAGACTATTTTCCCATTAATGGCTTCCATATGAGAGGATTTGCCAGATCACAAACAGATATCTATGTTTCAAAAGGACCTCATCATACCCCACAGAGATAAGCAGGTACTACAACAGACTACACATCATCCCCTAAAGCAAGACACAACCCCAAACCAAGCCAGATGATTTATGCCCATTAATATAAGCATGTGGATTGCAGACATTGTAGATAAGATGAATCCTACCTCATATTAATAAGGAGTGTTGTGACTGCAAAAGCTGAAACTTTCCTGGATCACTTTAAGGGGTTCTCATTGCCTGCAAATAGAAACCTGCATGCTAGAGAAAAGTAGGTTCATATATTCAGGTGGATTACACAGGAAGAAGGCTTCAGATAGTTCCTAGAGTGTAATCAAGTGAAAATTCAGAGGGACTCTTTAAAAATTTTCCCTATTAAGCAATATAAACTTCTCCATTTATGGAAGAAGAGTTCATCTTTTAATGTAAGAAATTGAAACAAGATGGTTTTGTGCAGATCTATTTTTGCTTGCATGCATTTCTTAACTCTGTTTCCATCAAGCTTCTATTCTTTGTATAAATACTCAAGTTGCTACATAAGCAAATCTTGAACAAATAATGACTGTCATTAAACTGCTCATTTAAACAGTTGATTCAAGTGAAATATCAGGGCTCTCTAGTCTGCCAATAAGCACTTGGGGAAGTGTTGCTTTGTTATTTGACATGTTTTCCTTTTTTTTTTTGTTTTTAATCCTAAAGAATTCCATGACTTGCACGATAAGCGCTTTACATTTTAAACTGGATGAGCACAGATACTGAAGGAAAGAAGAAACCTATCATTGAAAGAATAAACAACTCGGTTGATGCTTCACCGTTGACAGGCTTTCTTGAATAGACCAAAACATTTTCTTGCTTTGAGCACAAATGGTTTAAAATCTCACAGTGTTCAAAGCACAAAAATGAATGCAAGTCCAGAAGCACAGAGTATCCCTCTAAAAGGAAAAACTATGAACAAAGGATACTCGTGTCACAATAGTATTGCAAGGGAATGAAAGGCTTGTGCATTTTTGCCCAAATAATCCCCACCTAAGTCAGTCTGCAAGTATCTTCATTACTTAAAGCAAAATGACACATAACACTCAGGAGTTGGCAATCCAGATCTTTTCCCTCTCTGGTAGCATGATCCCAGTATTTAGGTAGCTCTACCATGAAAGATGTGAAGACTGGCGAAGGATTGTCTATGATTTAGTAAGTTCTCACCTAAAATGAGTGCATCAATCAGGATCAAGCATTATTAAGTCCAGTTCACTACCCTACATCCTGGTTTGACTTAGAACAGACCAACTCTATTCAGTGATTTAACTTCTGAGCTCAGACTTTTCTAAGTGACTGCACTTTCTGAAGTGCAGGGTGTTTTTTGGCAGGCAGTGGCTGTTTTCTAGCAGTGATAATGCTGATGTTGAGAGTTACTACCAAGGATGGGTGACTGAAAGGTTCTTTCTTACACTTCTCCTATAGAAACCAAGGTCACTGCTAAATCTGTGCCTGCTGGAGTGCCAAAAGTAAGTAAGAGTTGTTAAATGGCAGTACAGGGGAAAGCTGGATATAGGAATTTATGAGCAAATGCTAGCTGATGCTGTTTATTATTAAATAAGATGCTACAGTTTAGGATGGAGGTAGGTTGTTTTCAGCACTTGCTTCATAGTTGAAATTTTGGAGAACAGCCCAAAGAGAAAGAATAATTTTCACAGCAATGGTATGGAGAGGAGAAGACCCCAAATGGATAAACTTGAACAGCAATCTCAGAATTCAGTTACTTTGGCTCACACCACACGCAGGGTCCCTGTAACTAAAATCCTCTGCATACATTTACATCACTGAGCAAGAGCTAAATTAGAAAGATGCCAATTTCAGCCAGTTTCTCAGCAAGGAATGATTTTCTCTCATTATCTCTCCCGACTTACACCTGTAATTCAGTATCTTGAACTACCCACGAAGCCAAAAGAACCAGTCACCACCATATCACCACCAGGAATCTACAAACCACAAACAAACAAGCCAAAAGAAAACCTGCTGTGGTTGCAATATTTCACAAACAAAGATGCTCCTTCATAGCTGGAAGGGAGCATTTGTGACTCACTAGAAAGAAGTTCTCACCTCCTCCCTCCCAGTCCCCATTGCATCACTCACCCATTTTGATTGTTTTGTGAAAAATAATTCCTCCCTTGCAGCCTGTCTTTGTAACATACAAAATTTTGGGGAGAACAATAATGAGACACAAAATGTTATGCTTGAAAAACGTTAGTTCTGAACTAGAAGCAGCTAGGCTGCCTCTTTCCTCTCGTTTCTCCTTTACACCTGAGCTTTCTGGCTGTGCAACTAACTGTACTGACGGCAGTGACAAAAGGTAATAATCTCAGGTCTCATGTAGTCTACAATGGCATTTTTAAAGTAAAGAGTACCAGTACAAGATGTGAGGAGTAAACAGTGCCTATGGTGAAGCACTCCAAAGGTTTTAACTTGCAAAACTAAAATGTCTTCTTCACTTAATAAGCACTTTGCCCGGAGGAAACCAAATCTGACCTTTAGGTGTGTTTATAACTGATTATACACGAAGGAGGTACGGAGAGTTCTGTTTTACTGTGACTTCTCCATAGCTATATCAGCTGGCACCTGACAAACTTGCATGGAAGTTATACTGCTGTGCAGACTAAATAGCTGCATTTTTATCTGAAAAAATAAATAACAAGCTTATTGAATGTACTGAAGATCTTAAAACATTGCTCACTGGAGAGCTAGAGGAGATGATCATGAAGGACTTTATATGTCCTTTATACATCTTTTATATGTAAGCAGGACACAAGAGGGGATTCCAAGGAATACAATGTGCTTAGCATTTACATACAGAATGTGGTGCAATATGCCATCACTTGCCCTTCCTCAAGCAAAACCATTTTAAGTGCTAACTCTAAAACTGTGTGCAGTTCTGGGCCCCTCAGTTTAGGAAAGATGTTGACTTGCTGGAATGTGTCCAGAGAAAGGCAACAAAGCTGGGAGGGGTTTGGAGCAGCACAGCCCTGTGAAGAGAACCTGAGGGAGCTGGGGTTGCTTAGCCTGGAGAACCTGGAAAGGGAGACTCAGGGGAGACTATATTGCTGTCTACAACTCCCTGAAGGGAGGTTGTAGCCAGTGGGGGTTGGTCTCTTCTCCAAGCAACCATCACCAGAACAGAGGACACAGTCTCAAGCTGCATCAAGGAGATTTAGACTGATGTGAGGAAGAAATTCTTCTAAGAGAGTGATTGCCCATTGGAATGGGCTGCCTGGTGAGGTGGGTGGAGTCGCCACCCCTGGAGTGTTTTAGGAAGACTGGATGGGGTGCTTCGTGCCATTGTTTAGTTGATTAGATGGTGTTGGTGATAGGTTGGACTCGATCTCGAAGGTCTCTTCCAAGCTGGTTTATTCTATTCTAATCCAGTACTGGTATAATTTAAGCAAAGAAAAGACTACTTATTATTTCTTTGCATTTCACACAAATTTTAGAAGTGTTATGCTATGTATAACCACCTTTGGTCAGTATCTCTGGCAGGGTAAGTAACCCCATCCTCCAAAGCAGAAAACTTCCCAGGTTTCTTGCATGCAGACGATATAGCTTAATAAAAATAAAATTGCTTGAACTCATTTTCCATGTTCCTTTTTTTTTCCCCAGCTGCTGTTTTGTCAGAAATTTTGACTGATTTCATTGGTCTCACCCTTGGTTCTAGGGAAGATCATTTCCAGAGTGTTTATCCAGCAATTGCAACATACAGACCATGCTCCAGTCCCCTTCCTGGTAGCCATCTTCTCAGAAGCCTCGCTCATTTTGAAGTAGGAGCAGATATTGTGGTATAGCTTCAAGAAAAATCTCTTAATTAGAGCTTGTGAAGTACAAATATCCAGGGCCACAAAGGCAAAAAAAATCACGTTTACTCAAAAGAGAATTGTTATAATTGCTCAAAATTAAAATTCAAAACATGAAATAGGTGAAAAGAGAACCAATGTGAGTTCCTGTGTGGCTCCTTGGAAGTATTTCTTTTTATGAATATACTCACTGCAGTATAAGTTCAAATATTTAAATTTTTCCTTCAAAAGTCCTTTGCATATCCTTGAATGCTCTGCTCACTGTGTAAATTACTGAGGGTAAGGAACATAGAGAGTGGAAGCCCTTCTTGTTTTGTTAATAGATGAAGGATTCACAAAGCTCAGGAAAAAAAGAATAGAGCTCAGATTTCTCTTTGCCAATAAAAAAAACCAATCTATTCTGAAACTGGATAAACAGAGCATTTTAAAATAAGAGAGAAGTGTCTTATCTGGTTGACTAAAACCAGGGGTTAGCACTGAGGATTGATGTGTATCCCTTTCCTTTGTTATGACTTACAGACAGCCCATCCGAGGCGCAACTTTATTACCGTTAAATGTAAAATAAATCTTGTTTATGGAATTTGTTTGAACCCCACTCTGAGTCATATATTGAGATATGTAGCTGTTTCCCTGAAAGATTACCCTTGCAGTAAGTATTCACCCTCCTGACCATAAATTCTGAAAATTATTTTTAGGTGTGCTAAAAGGTGGCTCATTCAGCAAGGAGACAGCAGTTGAATAATAAAAGGAGTGGTGTGAAAAAGTGAGCCTGCAAATATAATCACAGTGAATCTGCCTGGTACTCTCTGTTCATAGTCTTTATACTCTTAAGCAAGGTTGTATCCTTGAAACAACACTTGTGAGTCTAAGGAGAGAAGAGAGTATCTCCATGGCAGCCACCAAGACAGTGCTTTGACATACAAGGAGAGAATAAGGAGCTTGTACTAGGTAACTACATCCTTTGGCTATGACAAATAGCATCTCTTCTGATATGCTTCCAAAAAAAGGGTGTAAATTCTAACTACAGAAAGGGAAAAAAACACCTCAGAAGCATGGAATCAATAAGTTGAAAAGACCTCAGAGATCAAGTCCAACCTATCACCCAACACCTCATGACTAAGTAAACCATGCCATGTCCAATCCCCTCTTCAACACCTCCAGGGACAGTGACTCCACCACCTTCCAGTGGCAAATAACTCTTTGAATTTCCCCTCACTTTGAACCTAAACTTCCCCTGTGTCCTCTTGTTCTGGTGCCGGTTGCCCAGGATAAGAGACCAATCCCCTCCTCATTACAACCACCTTCAGGTTGTTGTAGACAGCAATAAGGTCTCCCCTGAGCCATCTCTTCTCCAGGCTAAACAATCCCAGCTCCCTCAGCCTCTCCTCACAGGGCTTGTGCTCAAGGCCTCTCCCCAGTCTCATTGGAAATGTTCAAGAGTCTCAATATCTTTCTCAAATTGAGGGGCCTAGAACTGGAGACAGTACTCAAGGTGTGGTCTAAGCAGTGCTGAGTACAGGGCAGAAGCACCTTATCTGTGCTTCTCTTCCTCCAGAAATACACAAGGGCATATCCATTGGAAGGAGACAAAAGAAAGTTCCTCCACAGTCAAAACTAGACCTCATGGTGCCCAGACACAGATACCACTATCTTTAGAACACTAGGACACTCCATTGTCTGCTCTATAAGGCACTGATTACTTAAAAAGCAGGAAATGTTGTAAAAGGAACGCAAGAGAATTATGACCATCGGGGTCATAATTATGAGAATTATGACTATCGCTGGAGGTATTTAAGACCAGGCTGGATGAGGCTCTGGCCAGCCTGATCTAGTGTGGGGTGTCCCTGCCCATGGCAGGGGGACTGGAACTAGATGATCCTTGTGGTCCCTTCCAACCCTGACTGATACTATGATACTATTTAGGAGATCAGTGGAAATGTTTCTTTCGAAATGCGAGGTGAACACACAAAAATCTTACAACACATTGAGCCAGGTTTACCAAGGTGAGCATGGTCTTTTCTCAGAAGTATATGGAGATCCTGCTACTAAAGCTCTAAACTGATGCTGCATTTAGTTGGCAATACTTCACCAGAAACTTGCCTCAAAGCTTTTTATATTAGCAGGAATAAGGCCAGGTCTTGCTTACTAATGTAAATCCAGAAAAAGCATCACTGAAGCCCACAGAGTCTCCAAGTTTCTGTTTGCACATGTAAATCACATACATACTTAATACTCACTTGTTTAATCAAATAAGGACTTTAAGTCCATACAAAAGGAGGGCCAATTAAAATTCCTCATAAAAAAGGGAAGCAGCAACACATATATATATAATTATATAGTAGCACTGCTATTTGCAGAGTCAAGCTAGAGAGGATTTAAATACTGATTGAAATATATATATACAAGATATTTTTTTCTGTCCTTGTGTACTATAAAGGATCTAAAAATAGCATGGCATTTGGGATTGCAGCTTTGCTCTTGCAGCTTTTAAAATATATGAGCAGAAATGCATCTGTAGCTAATTTGGTCATTCATTGGGGGAAGATATTTGAATTTTCATGTAGCCGGAAACACATCTGCAATAATTTTGCGTTATTTAGAACACATTTCATGAGACAATTCCAATTAAATAACTCCTCTGTATTTAAAACCAACCATTTATCATTTTATTTAGAGGCCTGAGGATGTGTTTAAGATAAAAATCATAGAAAATAAGAGGATTAAAAGTATTGTGGATGGTATTATCATTACCACTGGTTTCTGTTTCCATAGCAGGTTTTATCCCAGGACTGCAACATGTTAATTAAGGCTTCTTTTCAGAAGAACCTTCGTCTCCAGAAAGTCTGTTTAGCACATCCTTAGTGAGACTCATGCATGAGCTTAAATTTAAACTCATTTTAAGGTGACTTCCTGAACCATGATGTGGCTTTAGCACATTGGTAAGGAAGGTTTTTTGACTTCCCAATTAACTAAATTTCATACTGCCCCGAGGTCTTCTCAACTCATATAACCAGACTCTTGAATAAAATTTCCTCTACTGTAGTCCAAAGAAATGTATCCTAGACAGACCAAGATCCACATTTTCTAATCTGGTCCTTAATTTGGAGACTACCTTTTCTAGACCAGCCTAGAATCTTAGAATTTTTTTCTGAAATAGAATAAACCAGGTTGGAAGAGACCTTCAAGATCATTGCGCCCAACCCATCATCCAACACTACCTGATCAACTCAACCAAGCACCCTATCAAGTCTCCTCCTAAACACCTCCATTATGGTGACTCCACCACCTCCCTGGGCAGCACATTAAAGAGCATGGGGCCCAGCACTGATCCTTGGTTGTTGATAGAGTTTCATATTTCTCTCAAATCTGGTCTTAAACACATCTTTGGCAGTGCTGCTTAGTGGAGCATTAAAGCTGATGCTTTTGAGTCACCCTGCAAAGTGTAAATTCCTTCAGAATTATATGTGAGGAAGATTTCTCAGAGGAAAATCCACTCTGTTGCAAAATCCCAATGATCTCAGAAATATACAACACAACAGAAACTATGGCCGTTAGGGGCTTTGAAGTAAGTATTTTGTACATCCACTTCTCAAACACACAGCAGAAGTGGTAACTTTGCTTTTTCACTCAGAGATTAACAAGCACTATGAAGCAAGAATCCTGAATACAGGCTGAAGAGAAGAGAGGGATTTCCGATGAGCTCTGCCGACAGTTCCTTCCTGCTGCAACCACTGGAGCTCCCAGGCAAGCACCAGGAAGCTCTCACTCACTGCAACACCTTATGCATAAAACTGCTGCAAACCACCAGGGTTTTGACATTTCAAACTGCAGCTTTTCACTGTCCAGAACCACAAAGAGCCCGTGCAAAGCAGAAAGCTAGCAGCTCAGTGCAACGCTTAATAAGGCAACAGCTGGGTTCTGTCCTGACTTGGATTTCTAATTTCAGAGTTTAGCCTCCAGCAATGTGTCATTCCTTGTCTCATACTGAAGCAAGAGCAACATAATCACAATAAGAAAATTTTTGCAGAAGAGCTCTTTTCCAAAAGTAGAACACGAGACACCTTGCCCAGTCTCAGCTAAAACTCACTGTTTGAAACTCCTCCTGCTCTAGATAGAACACTACTCTGAGACCATGGACTTTGTAGAGTTTGCAGACAAGTTTATCCTCTCAAAAAGTTGACACAATCTTGAACACTAAGAGTTACTTTTCCTAAATGTGACATTCAAAGAGGGTATTTAAGAAGTACTCTCAGATCTGGTGCATCTGGTGGTGAGAGACAGCACTCTCTCTGACATCTGTTGGATGTTACAAGATTAAATACTTCCCATGATCCAAGCACAAAAGTCTATAGGCTCTCAGAGATGGGAACCTCTATTCTGAAGGTCTAGAGCTTTGGATCTTAAGAGGATAGATGAAGCAGAACATTCTCCTGTCTTTCAGTACTTTTAATAATAGACCTGCTGGTACAAGCTGAAGATCAACTCCCAAATGCCAGCTAGAGAGAACTCTATGCTGATTAAATTACTCCACTAAATCTGCTGGGGGATTTTGGTTGATTTTTTGCTTATCTTCCATGTGCCTGTTTTCTTGGTACACTTCACTGAAGAACAGTTCAAATGCACAGGCATCTGAAATTCATATGCTGTCCTGCAGCTCCTGCTATGTTGCAGACAAGCTACAGAAAGTCAGAAGCTGTTCTGAGGTGTCACACCAGCAATATATTAGGATGAGGAAGGAGATTCTTCCCCTCTACTCAGCCATTGTGAGACCCCATCTGGAGTACTGTGTCCAGTTCTGGTGCCCCCAGCATAAGAGGGACATGAACCTGCTGAATTTTTCTTATGGGTACAGGTTGTGAGAGTTGTGGCTGTTCTGCCTAGAGAAAAGACGACTCTGGGGAGATTGAATAGCAGCCTTCCAGTGCCTAAAGGGCATCTACAAGAAATCTGGGAAGGGACTCGTAGTTGATAGGGTGAGAGGGAATAGATTGAAGCTTGAGAAGAGTAGATTTAGACAGGACATTAGGAAGAAATTCTTTAGTGTGGTGAAGACACTGGAACAGGTTGCCCAGGGAGGTCATGGATGCCCCTTAGTTTCATAGTTTCAGTTAGGGTTGGAAGGAACCACAAGGATCATCTAGTTCCAACCCCCCTGCATGGGCAGGGACACCTCACACTAGATCGGCCGGCCAGAGCCTCGTCCAGCCTGGCTTAAACACCTCCAGGGACGGGGCCTCAACCACCTCCCTGGACAACCCATTCCAGGGCTTCACCACTCTCATGGTGAAGAACTTCCTCCTCACGTCCAGCCTGAATCTCCCCACCTCCAGCCTGGTCTAGTGGAGGTGTTGCTGCTCATGGCAGGAGACTTGGAACTAGATGATCTTTCAAGTCCCTTCCAACCCAAATCATTCTATGAATAGATTATAAAGCTAATAATACCATAATCAAAAATACTATTAATATATTAGTATTGAAGTACCAGTTAATTAATACTGAAACTCTGGCATCAAACCATGTAGCATTACAAAGCTGCAGACTGGCAAAAGGCACTTGCTGAAATATTGTTTTGCTCACTTCTAAAGCTGGAAGCGTGAAGAGATTCTCACCAAGACCATCCTGGATGGCCTCTTTGGGAATTGCAGCCCCATCAGAAATATCACACACCATCACAGGACACATTTCAAACACTTGGAAGAACGTGGTGCTAACACAAAGCATGACAGCGCACAACTTTTCTACCTCACTTGCCATCTTGCCAAGATACTTATTCCACCTTTCAGCTCATTATTGATAGTGAGATTTATTTTATTTGTGTGCAAGCTGTGATCAGCATTATTTTGCAGAGGACACATTGATCTCTTTAGGCTTGCCTTCACAAAAGTGACTAAAGATACTGTGAACTGGCACATGTTGCCCTCAGCGAGCAGTGCTTGTTCCAGACACTGTAAGCAGACCTAATATTGGATTGCAGGTTGTATATGTACTTTTATCTAGATTTGATCAAGTGTATCGAAGCAATGGCATTAAACCAAGCCAGCCCCAAAGACAAGGCCTCACAGCACAAGCCCTGTGAGGAGAGGCTGAGGAGCTGGGGTTGCTTAGCCTGGAGAAGAGGAGGCTCAGGGGAGACCTTATTGCTGTCTACAACTACCTGAAGGGAGTTGTAGCCAGGAGGGGTTTTCTCTTCTCCCAGAAACCAGCACCAGAACAAGAGGACATAGTCTCAAACAGCACCAGGGGAGGTTTAGGCTGGATGTTAGGAAGAAATTCTTCACAGAAGACAGATTGTCCATTGGAATGTGCTGCCCAGGGAGGTGGTGGAGTCACCATCACTGAGATGTTTAGGAAGAGACTGGATGGGGTGCTTGATGCCATGGTTTAGTTGATTAGATAGTGTTGGATCATAGCTGGACTTGATGATCTTAAAGGTCTTTTCCAATCTGGTTAATTCTCTTCTATTCTATTCAGCAGCAGCAAAGCTTCCCATAAAATTCTAGCAGACCACAGAAGGAAAATGTCGAGTGCTAAATTAAATCCACCCTCACACAGGCAGAAAAGGACACAGAATACAAGGCTAGCTCCTTTTTGTCATGCTCTGAGCACCACAAACTTATAAGGAAGGAAGAAAAGCAGCATTGTGGCCCTATCCTGCACTGATTTGGGAGCTAATTCAATCCTGCCACCCCAGCCTGTCATGGACACACACCACTCCTGAAGCACAGCATCTCTAAGCTGCACGTTTTTTAAGAAGCATTCAAGGGAAATATTGCTACATATTCACCTTGTGTTTATCCTTCCTTCCCCTTCCACAAATCTGCTACTAGCCACTGCAGGAGACAGAACACTACTAGATAGACTTTTGGTCTGCTGTGGTATGTCCATTTTGAAGTTCTGCCTCACACAACTTCAGGACTTTGTTAGAAGGGATTCTCTTTTCTGTCATGTCAGCTAACCTCTTCCCTCCCCCCCCCCCCCCAGTCACACATCAGTTCATATTCTTTCCCCAAAGAATTTCAAAGTAGCTCAAGAAATATATCTAGGCTTCATCAGTATTTCTTTTTTCCAAACCTGCCTTCTTCTATTGCTTATAGTTGTTGAAAAGCATCATGTCATGTACTTTCTACTATTATTGCTCCTGTTATTTTTAAGAGAGGCTGCTTCTCTGCTCACGTGCTTTTGAAATCACACCAATTACACACTTATCTTCTGGCATAACCGCACAGATGTATGCAGAAAGACCTCCCTAGAAGCCTAAAGACGTATTTGCTCCCAGCTGACATTTCACCTGTTTCAATACATAACAGGTTATTCTGGGCTGGAAAGCAGTTGAAGATGGTTTCAGCCAGGTGCTACTGCAGCAGAGCTCTGCATTGGTTAGGCCACACCTTGAGTTCCGTGTCCAGTTCTGGGCCCCTCAGTTCAGGAAGGACATTAAGACACTTGAACGTGTCCAGAGAAGGGCAACAAGGCTGGGAGAGGCCTCGAGCAGAAAGCCCTATGAGGAGAGGCTGAGGAGCTGGGATTGTTTAGCCTGGAAAGAGGAGGCTCAGGGGAGACCTCATGGCTCTCTACAACTACCTGAAGGAGGTTGTAGCCAGGAAGGGGTTTCTCTTCTCTCTAGCAACCAGCACCAGAACAAGAGGACACAGTCTCAAGCTGCACCAGGGGAAGTTTAGGCTCAAGTGAGGAGAAAGTTCTTCAGCAAGAGAGTCGTTCGTCATTGGAATGTGCTGTCCAGGGAGGTGGTGGAGTCACCATCCCTGAAGGTGTTCAAGAGGGGATTGGATGTGGCACTTGGTGCCATGGTCTAGTCATGCGGTCTGTGGTGACAGGTTGGACTTGATGATCTTCGAGGTCTCTTCCAACCTTAGTGATACTGTGTGAGAAAAGCTGGGCCTCCTTCCCCAGGCAGTGAGGGCCCTAAATCCCTACAGAAGGGAAAAGTTAAGGCAAACTGCAGCCGCTAAACTACCTAAGCTTTCAGTCAGAGCCTTCCTTTAGGAAGTCTCATTCTTAGATCTTAGAAAAGGTCACATATTTAAAGGGATATGAAACAAAAATGTTGTTGCTGCCTAATATTCAAGGCTGTGAGGAAAGGTTTCTCAGGGGCCCTGAAGAAAATGTCAAGGTATTGAGATTTTTTCCCCCTCCCCCCCATAAAACCTTTCCTGCCCAGATGAAAGTTTACTATTCTCAGCTTGCAGAAGTAACAAAGGAAAACAAAATAGCATACATACTGTAACACCCCAAGGCACGGAAAGAAGAAAGAAAAAAGCTGAAAGAAATAATTCACGGTAAGGTTAGAGAACATAAGAGAAGAATTACAATAATGTAACATAGCAGGTGTAAGAGAGCAAAATGAATGGATTAGATAGGGCTGGATCAACATGAGACACTAGCATGATGTGACCTTTAGAGTAAAGGTGTACAAACCAAATTACTGCCAAAAGCAGTCTTTGATCTACTGCCAGCAGCAGCTAATTTGCTACAGTGGGAGAGGAGGGTGACATGAGATTACAGCTGCCCATTATTCTCAGAGGAGGACAATGCCATGCCTGTTTCTGGGCAGTGCAGTGTTAGCCAAACAGCTGGCAGGTGACTTCCTCATCAGGGTTCAGTGTTCAGTGCTTCAGTGGCATGTGAAAGAAAAGAAAACAAACCCAGAAGTTACTGCACATAGATGCAAAGACAGCAGCCTGCGCTTGGAGCAGTACAAGGGTAATGGGTGTGAAATGATACAGACTAGATGAGATAACTGGTTTTGCATGCACAGTGTGTGTGGGCAAATTCCCATGAGAACAGGGAAAAGCTCAGCTTGTCCCACCCTTACTGCCCTTGCTATATATTCAAGTTTGGGTGAGAGACTCGAGAGCTTTGTACTACATCTGAGGAAAGATAGCTACCTATGACTATAATTCTTAAAACCATTTTGTGCTGGACAGGAATGCACTGCAAAGTGCTTGCCCTATGCAGAGAAACAGCAGATAATCCAAGGTCAGCAGACTGACAAAGAAGTACTTCAGATATGCCAGCGAGAAGATGATTTGGAAAGAGAGCCATTATCTGCAGGTCATGGTAAAAGATTGTGCTGTACTGCAAAGTGAAGAGAGCAAAGAGGACCCCTAAGGAGATCTCAAACAGTATTCATGCTTGAGCTTTATTCATTTGGTCTGATGTCATAAATTTATGATCCCCGTAATGGATATCACTCCCCGTTGGTCTTTATAGCTGCTCCCAAGGTAGCACACTGACAGCACTGCTCAGCGTCTACATCACTGCCTTCTGAGATGGATATAAATCATAGATATCAATTATAGAATTGCATGTGAGGAGGAGCCTTACTTAGTCAAAATGAAGCTTTAAGCATTAAGAGCTAGCCAATACAAAGATGGCTTTCCCTGTGTGTTTAACTGTTTTCATTAAGGGAGCTGTGTTTCTCTATCAGAAGCTGCTGTAGTCACACACCCTGGAACGCCACTGTGCTCAGTAGAATAAAAATTCTCTTCCCTGAAGAGCTGACAAGCAAGCCCTCCTGCAAGTCCAGTTAGGCTAGAATAAATTTAGAATTTATCAGATGCCATAAGAGTTTGCAATTTCATTAGCAAATAAGAAATCTCCCTGAGTTTATGAACTTCGGTTTATAATTGTATTTGGTTTGCAGTTAGGTTCCTATCTTTTATAGGTGGCCACTAGAGACTCTCTAGTTATGTAGCAAAGTTTCTGTCACAACACTGTAGAATAGAATAGAATAGAATAGAATAGAATAGAATAGAATAGAATAGAATAGAATAGACCAGACCAATCATCCAACACCATCTAATCAACTAAACCATGGCACCAAGCACCCCATCCAATCTCCTTCTAAACACCTCCAGTGATGGCAACTCCACCACCTCCCTGGGCAGCCCATTTCAATGGCCAATCTCTTTCTGTGAAGAACTTCTTCCTAACATCCAGCCTAAACCTCCCCTGGTGCAGCCTGAGACTGTGTCCTCCTGTTCTGGTGCTGGTTACTGTTTCTGTTTCATTCTATGTTCTTTGGCTTTAAAACTGTTTTTTTTTTTGTTGGTTATAGCAGCCATATAATTTCTCTGCTGCACTTAGTGGTGAGAATTTAAACTCTGACATCCTATAAACACATCTGAGAGAGATAAACTTCTGGTATTTGGTTGTTACTTAATTAAGGAGAAGAAAGACAAACAGGCAAAGAAAAGACTTCGGAGGCAATCTAGTGATTACCCAGCACACTGGAATGAAACTGATTGCCTTCAACATTCATTTTGTACTAGAGTGGGAGGGAAAGAAGTCCTTCAAATATTTTCTTCAGGACTTTGCAAAACCCTGCTCCTGAGACAGAAAGTCACACAATGCTGAAATCACAGGTACAGCAGAAGCCAAATTTGGCATCATGTTGTCTACTAATTCTGCCAAGAGTGGTTAATAGGATTTGGATATATTCTTAATAGGAGGTGTTTCAGCACAGTATTTTCAAGGATGATATTTTCTGCTTTGGGTTAGCAAATTTTCCTCTTCCATTTTTTTTCCACAGAGCTTGAAAATGATCCTACAAGGAGTTATTGACAAATGATGTTTGTTATCTAAAGTGGCTAGCGGAGGCACATCCTCCTCACAGATGAAAGCACATTATACTGATATGCTATAGAGAGCCCAGAAGCCAAATAAAACTTTGCTCTCTCAGCCTATGGAGTCCAAAGCTCTGTTGGCTGAAAGCCTTCCCAGAACTCACCAGCCATTCTGTGTTTGGCTCCTTTTTTCAGGGAGAAGCCACAGAAATTGGAAGAAACTTTTGAGGCTGCTCAGTTTTGACTAAACTGCTCAAATTTTGCTGCCAATTGCACTTTGGGGGCACAGTTTTTGATTATTTGGGTTTCACCTTGGGTCCCAGTCAAACCTCCCAACACCAAGCAAAATTCAGAGAAAACAGAAAGCCTCTTACCACTGTAATATCTCATCTCAGCAATCCACTGAGAACCCTTGTTCTCTGTGACTCCTCTTAAAAACAATATGATAAACCTCCAAGCAGCTGATTGATGGAAATTTCTCTACATCTTTGCCTAATGTGGCCACCTAAAATACTGTGGTATTACTAAATATGTAACAGAGAAGTGTCTAAACTCCAGCCAGAAGCATGGTCATTGCTGAAGATACAAGATTTTCTCCTTGTGAATGTTAATTTACAGACAAGAGAAGTGAGAAAAGTTTTCAAAGTATAAGAAATGAGACAAAAAAAGAATCATAGAGTATATATACTGCATAACTTCAGGGAAGTTGTGTGTGAGAAAACGGCTTTGAATGTGGGTCAGTGACAAAGGAGGTTACCCCTCTGTGAACCAAGCACATCTGGAAACCCACTATCCTTTGACCTTGTGGGGCCTAGGCATATTCTCCTCTCTGGGTGTAGTTGGCTCTTAAGATCACTGGATTCCCTCATCTGAATTTCTTCCAGACATTTTTTGATTTATCTATTTCCCTCCCTACATAAGTAATGCAATTCTTTTCCAAGCTAATACCAATTAATTTTTTCACAGTAATTTGTCTTCCATTTCCCATAGTCAAATTGGAGAAAACAAATTAGGCATTGTTTATCTGAACAGTATCTTCATATTCTCTGGATGGCTTTATAGTATCATAGTGTCAGTCAGGGTTGGAAGGGACCACAAGGATCATCTAGTTCCAACTCCCTGCCATAGGCAGGGACACCCTACACTAGATCAGGCTGGCCAGAGCCTCATCCAGCCTGGTAGTAGGCCTTTACAGTAGGCTCATACAGCCTTTACAGTAGGCTTACATATAACAGAACTAATGTTTAGGCTTTTGTTCAGCTCTTAATAAATAGATAGAGAATTTTGTTGCTCCAGAAGGTCTGCTGCACAGCTAGATAGTTACTCAGGCAAGACTAAAGAGTAAAAGAAAGCTTAACAGAACTGCAGTCAGAGGTAGAGTAGTAAAACACTTAGTCTCTACTCTCCTCTGTTATTCACACACACCGAGTTTTGTTAATATGCTGGACTGGTCTTCTGCAGTTACTCACTGGAAACTTGGAACAGATTCTCTTCTGTGTTCAAGCTCTTCTCTTACAAGAAGAGAATTTGGGACTAGTTTATCTTCATGACTTGTACGGGCAGTCCACACCCTTGACATAAAGGCTTTATCCAGCAACACATGCCTACCAGAAAGCACATTCAACAGCCACAGGCTACTGCTGTTTCTAGCTCAAACTGACCCCTATTGTGCAATAGCACCTAAGGTGTCTATGCCTTATGCAGATTAAGACATCTTCTCTTCTCTCTCCTTCCAAGCTCGAAACTTTATCTGAGCGCAACATAACTGAGAACAGAGCTCAGCTGGTTATATATCCTTCCAACCTGGTTTATTCTATTCTAAACTTTAACAAAAAGAATAGAAAAATAATTATTGAGGTTCATTGCAGATGGACTTGGTCAAACATATACGCAGTGAACTAGTACAACCCATGAAAACTTCAGCCTTCCTCCTGAGACAAATGTTGTCTGTCACCCAGTGCCGTGAAGAGATTTTTAATGTTGCACATCGTCCCATTAGCAGCTACTTGCTCTTTCAAAGAGCAAGTAGAAAGAAAGAGTTCAGAAACTAAGTGAAAGAACAGAGGGATGAACAAAGGACATGGTGACTTTAAGGTGATGTAGGCATCTTTTCTAAGTGCTTTTGAGCTGAACTCCACACGCTGTTGTTCCATTCTCCTTTCTAAGCCAACTCTAATGGCTCTTTTAGTATTGTGATGACACGCGCATATGGACAGAACTCTCTCCTGAGCTCCCGGAATGTTTAAAAGCCCTGGAGACTGCATTTTAAGCATTTAACCAGAGCACTTGTCTTCAATGTATATATCACCTTGCAAACTGCCAGCACTACAGAATATTCACAACACCTCATATGGGACCAACTTACGCTAAACCTGACAGCAGCAGCACTGCCATTACATATGTTCTGAAATAACCTTTAGTCAAAGTCACTGAACTACAACTGTTCAGGCTTCAGTGTAACAAATCCATCACTCACTCTATTTGTTGCCCAGCACTAAGGCTTCCAAAACCATGTCTAAGTTTTCCTGCAATGCAATTACTTGCTGATATTGTGCCCAGTTCAGCCTGATGGTTTTCATGCATCATTAAACATATTCAGAGTGGGGATCCTACTACAGGATTCCGCCTAACTTGAACAGATTTTATTATGAAGTTTTCTGTAATGGTCTACTTCTCAGCTTGTGGCTCTGCCCTCATAAACATTTAAATATAGTTAATAGATCTGCTTCTCAGGAAATGCCACATTAGCTGTTGAAGTTTCTTCAGGATGA
Source organism: Colaptes auratus (assembly GCA_015227895.2). Taxonomy (NCBI): domain Eukaryota; kingdom Metazoa; phylum Chordata; class Aves; order Piciformes; family Picidae; genus Colaptes; species Colaptes auratus. Next base: position 657,328 of record CM037645.1, read on the forward strand.
AATTGATAAAAAAGTGCCAAGTAGTCTCCTCCAAACGAGATAAAGATCACATTTTCTGCCTTCAATTAATATTAACTGCCTGCTATTTCCACACTGCTTCCTTGTATACATATATGAATATAAATAATTACAGTTCAGCTGAGCTCTTTCACACAAAGGGGGGGGGGGGGGAAGCAGACTGTCACAATTTTGTATGAACTGTCACTTAGGAATCAAAATAACGATCCAGTCATGTTTAGCCTTTCCTCACCTCATAATTTTCTACTGCACAAAAGGAAGCAACTCTATAATAAAAGCACTTATGTTTTCACACCAGATCCCCATTATAGGTATTTAGTAAAACAGGAGGGCTTAGGGGAGGCATGACAGTATACTCCAAGAGACAGAAAGAAGCCTAAGCGCAAACGCGAGCCTGTGCCACGTCTTTCCTATGACAACAAAATAATAGCCTATATTTTCTAGAGTCTTCCTTGAAGCTGTAAGTCCAGATTCCCCAGACAGTAGTTTACAAGCAGCTTAAACTTAAAAATGGGCTAGCAAGCTGGATGAAAGTGTGCCTTCTGCTCCCGCTCAGCCTCCAGCCTTCCTGCTGTTTGAGGGTTTGGAGAAAGAACCTGACACTGAGAACACAGGCTGGCTAATCTTTCACTTCCAAAGTCTATTTACAAACCTATTTCTGGTCTTCATTTCCCACTTGAACACAGTAAAAGCTGAGAAACCTAGCATTTATACACATATCATAGCTTTGTTTAGACTTACTAATACTTACTATTCAATTACTTACTAATACTTACTATTCAATCTTATCTTCTATCTCCAGGAAGATACTAACTATTTATATATATACACACATACATACACATATATATGTATATATATATCAATATCTGCATGCACATATGGGAGTATTACAGAAGGTAAAATTGCTACTCTTTTTTTTTTAACCTATGCCAGGATAATCAAAAAGTTGTGAACCACATGCAGAGAAACTGTGAAGACAGAGATATCCGGTAATATGCCGTTTTCCATGGTTATATCTGCCTGGAACAAGTTCCCTCCTAATCTGAAATAGCCCAAATCTGCTAACTGCCAGGGCACATAGCAAGGTGTCTGTATTTGTACAGTGTGGCAAGAGATAGGTATTACAGCTGTGTGTGGAAGAAGAGTTGCAGTTCCTGGCAGAGGGCTGATTTCTTCTTGCTGCTGGGGTAAGCTGCTATTTAATTTCACGGTGATTGTGTCAGAGCTCTGTTCTTCTTTTGCAGTATAAATCCTAATAAATTGCCAAACACAATATATGTTTGCTTTAAACAACCTATTCTCATTGTCCATTGATGGACAAAATTCTAGCCTACTAAAATGAGTATAATCCACTAAAATCACTTTAGCCTGTGGAGGCAGCAGTGCATCAACAGCTTACGTAATAGCAACCCCCTCTTTCATAGTTAAGCGGCCCGAGTTCCACATGAACTGACTATCTCTCTTTTTAATACACATCCCCACACAGCCCTGTCCACCAGAGAACGGATACAGTGACACCCATGCTAAAGATGAAAAACTCTGACACAGACAAGCCATGGGCCAAATAAACTGTGCCTAATAGGTTTTCAAGGAGTCTTGCATGCCGCTTCAGAGGCCTCAAACGCTGTGACGATCTGGCTTCTCTCCTCTAAGTCACTTAGCTCATTTGGTCCTGAATGCATTTCACTACCATGGTGGAGAGGTCTGAAGCAAAGTTTAACAGTTTCTAGACTACAAGGACAGTTTCCAAGGTAAGAAACATCACCATACCAAAAACAAAGCATACAAGTCTTTAAGTCATGCATAGTTATAGTCTTTAAGTCATATATATTCATTATTGCTCTCTACAGATGCCTGAAGGGAGGTTGTAGCCAGGTGGGATTGGTCTCTTCTCCCAGCAACCAGCACCAGAACAAGAAGACACAGTCTCAAACTGCACCAAGGGAAGTTTAGGCTTGAGGTGAGGAGAAAGCTCTTCACAGAGAGAGGAGCTGGCCATTGGAATGGGCTGCCAGGGAGGTAGGTGGTGGAGTCACCATCCCTGGAGGCGTTCAAAAAGGATTGGATGTGGCACTCAAGGAGAGACAGTGGCAGACAGAAGTAGTATAGTTAGAGATTACAAGAAGCCCAAATACACAAACGTGTCAAAGCTTAAAGAAAGCCTCGTCTCAATCATCCTACCACAGGAGGCAGAGGAGACTGGTCATTTTATCAGAGCTACTTCTTACTACAACTTCTTCACTACACAAACTCGTTTTCACAATGCCATTTCCCCTGTCAGTTCTAAAATGCTTCTTTAAAAATCTCTACTGATCATTTTGTCCCCCACCCCCCTTGATTCTTGCCCCAGATTTTCTAATTTCTGATGGACAATTAGTATATTTCCGCCAACAAATGCTGGCATATCAATGTTTATTTGAAGTGCTTAAAAGATGTCATGTCTGGTGAGTCTGGCAGCCTGAAGTTGATGTTTCTGGTACCTCACTGTCCATCACTGTTCATTGTCAAATTTTAGACATCATTTTGAAACAAAGCAGTGACAATTACTGGCTTACCACAGTTTGAAACAGTCACATAATGTCACTTCCACTCCATGCTATCCTCAAGACTGAGTTGGATTTTCGTTCACCAAAGAGCACTGTTCTTAACTTTTTCCTGTGAAATGCTCAATACAGCACTCAGAACATTTTATATAGAAACTTCCTGACCTTAGGAGGTTTTTTTCATGACTGGGGCTGCAACACCACGGTAATTTTGATGCCAGCTGAGGATGCCATACTCTTCACCTCCCTCCTATCTCATTTTGCAGCATCCTCTCTTCCTTTGTGCCAGCTCCTGTCCTTATGAAAATGCAAACTGAGTGCTTCAGGGCTTTCAGACTGATCAGGGCCATGAACCCTCTCCTCTAGCCAGGTAAGCACAGCAGACAGATTTGCAGGTGAAAATGCATCCCCACATCGCCTGGCCTAGTACAGACAATGCCCTCAAACCAGAAGAATAAAATGTTTTAGAGCTGAACTGACTTTACTCTTTAGGACAAAAATAAGATTCTGATGGAAGGACTTAATTCAGTGGGATCTGGATTGAACAGAAAACATGTGCCCTGTCAAAAAATGATAATTTCTATCTAAATGAAAACGTCCCTTCATCCTCTCCATTAGAGTACACAATGTTCACAGACACAGGTACATCTCACATAAATTACTGATGGTCCAAACACAACATATGGTTTAGTTTGAATATTTTATTCAGCTCTGTCATGGATTTAACTTTAAGTGAAGTCTTAATTCTATCTGAAAGGCCCCAAGACTACTTCCCTAAAAACAAACCAAAATCAAAGAAAGTCTTGGACTGAATCCAGGCAACCCATTATAATTCAGAATTCAAAAGGCAATGTCACAAGGATGATCCAAAGTCACAGGAAAGGACAGAAATAGCACAAGAAAGCCTTTTCTCACACTCTGTCTAATGTATTTCATTTGTGTGAGAAATTGTAAGGGGAAACAGAAAAGCTCAGATATTTTCTGTGGATTAAAACAACATATGATGTTCAAGAGGACAGGCTTTGTCTTCATTTGAGAAAAAGCAGCACAATATAATAGTTATTGCTCTTATCAGAAGACTTAGGAATTGACTTTTATGTTGTCAAGTACTCTCTTAAGGTAGACTGGGACTAAGAGAAAGAGGTTATGAGAGCTCATTTGCTCATTAACATCTTATTCAGGTCATAGTGGCAAAGCACCTTTTGGAAATACTGTATGAGTATCAGATAGGAAAGATTTCATCTACATTTCAGCTCCCAAGGGCTGGTCTCCTGCATATAAATCCTGTGAAAGCATATCCACATTTATCCCTGAAATGGTTAACAGGAGCAAAAAAACACCCCCAAACACACACCAATGTCATGGATTCTGCATTTTCATTGTCAAGTTGTCATTCTGAAGATCCATGGCAGAAAATCCCACATTGTTGAGGTACCTGGGTTTCACCAAGTTTGACTGATCTTTGCATGTGTCTTTATCTAGCCAACCTTGTGTTTGCTTGCTTGGTGAAAGCCTTGCTTTACTTAATTGGCATTGGGGAAAGCAGGTAAACACATGCCTAACTTGAAACACACAAGCCTTGACCTCTGCTCTCACTTCTACAAGCCACCCATTGTGCTGCTCTGCTACAGCAACATAAGCAAATTCTCAGAAAGCTGAAGATATCCAAATGTGAAGCCCACCTTTGATTTCAGCAGACTGAGAAACAGATCTCTCAGACTTTTTTTTGTTCTTTTCTCATCTCAAGCATTTTTATAAACCTATGATCAAGCACACAAGGTTATTGTTTTATGCACTGACCAAAGTATACCTACAATTAAGTTTCTCCTTCAAGATCTGTCCTGTAAGCAAGCTGCTAAGATCTTTCTGATGCTGGTTTTTGTTGCTGTCACTTGTTAGTGGTCTACATTTGATTCATCTCTTAACCATCTTGCCTAGCTGGGAAAAAAAGTATAGGTGCCTAATAATTAACACAAAATAAGATTCAAATCATCTAGGCTTCATTTTTAGCTCTGCAAATACAGGAGCATTCTAGTTTTGACATTTATTTTGTATTTGTAAATCCTACTCTGAGTGTAAGGGGATTATGAGAACTGCTGGGGACAAGGGAATAATAATCCTCACCATATTTCCTTTGAAACGCAGACCTTGAGTTCCCTAACGGTAAATCTTTCCAGTGGATTAGTCACAGAGACTCGCTGCAGAAACATCATATCTCTACTAAAGTTAAAAGTCCCTTCTAAACAGATTTAAACCATTTATTTCATTTATAAAACAGTTACTTTTCAATTGATGGTGTTTTGCTTCCTGATTGCTGAGCAAAAAAATTATTAGGTTTTCATTTAAAGACATTCAAGGTTAAAAAAGGCTTTTCTTTTGTTCAGTGTCTGCAAGAAAACTGCCTTTTCACATACATTTACACCAAATAATACTGAACTGTTTCACTGATAAATTGCATTGGACAAGAACTGGTGAAGGGCCTGTTTTGGGGGCTTCTGCCCAGGTCATTAAATAAATATATGAAGGTAGAAGAGGACTCTTCAAGTGATGGTGTGCTGCAGATTACCTAACTCAAGTGTATGAAGTTAAGTATTAACAGCCTAAGAGAACAGTGTCATAAAACCTGTCCTAATTAGGAACAGAATGGATATTCACCCAGTGTCCTAAAGACTGTCCCCAAAGGCAGTCTTTCCTTTAAGACCAAATTACAAGTAGTTCCCTTTTTGCCACTAGTGTCTTGGTGGGCTGTCATCATCATAAATTACTTACATTTACTCATTTAACTGAAGTATAAATCTTTTATTTACTGAGTGATTTTGGTCCACTGCTGATGTGAAGTAAAATGGTCACTTGTGAAAGAGAAAATGAGACCAGGTGGAAAAGAAAACAAGTCCCTTTTTAATAGTATTGCATTTGTTACATAAAATAGAAGAAAGTCCCTACTATACCTAAAAGACAACAAAAGTCTGGTAGACATCAAGTAGCCTTGGCAAACCAGCTATCTCAATCAAGGCTTTACAAACTTCAAACAGGAGGAAAGGACTGAGAACCCATCTGATGAAATAGGAGAAAGAAGAGAATACCAGGGAGATTACTCCCAAATACAAAAATACAATAATAACCAGGTTGAAAGAGACCTTCAAGATCATCGCGTCCAACCTATCAACCAATCCAACCCACCTAAACAACTAAATCATGGCACCAAGCATCAAGTCTCCTCCTGACACCTCCAATGATGGTGACTCCATCACCTCCCCAGGCAGCCCATTCCAATGGCCAATCACTCTCTCTGTATAGAACTTCTTCCTAACATCCAGTCTAAACCTCCCCTGGTGCAGCTTGAGACTGTGTCCTCTTGTTCTGGTACTGGCTGCCTGGGAGAAAGACCAACATCCACCTGTCTACAACCTCCCTTCAGGTAGCTGTAGAGAGCAATAAGGTCACCCTTGAGCCTCCTGCTCTCCAGGCTAAGCAACCCCAGCTCCCTCAGCCTCTCTTCATAGGGCTTGTGTTCCAAACCCTCACCAACTTCGTTGCCCTTCTCTGGACACCTTCCATCAAGTCAACATCCTTCCTAAACTGAGGGGCCCAGAACAATACACAAATTGTGATATTCTGAGGCAAAAGAGAAGCTAATCCCAATATTTATGTTTCTATTATTTTCACCTGCTTACAGCAACCATGTGGCAGAAATCCAACGTTTAGGCACAACCATCCATAAACCAACACTCCCAAACCGAAGCAATTCTAAAAGCACTGTAATGAGATGCTGAGATGTTTTCACTGTGGAGATGGTCCAGGGAACACATGCAATCAGTGTAGTTCCTGCACAGGGATAATATTTCAGCTTTCCTACCATTGCTCCTAGCTCTGTTTTGTAGCACGTTCTTCGTTTTAATTTTCCAAAAGCATCCTCATGTTCTTCCCTAATCTCACTTCTGTTTACACACAACACCAGTGAGCATCTCACTAATGAGATGTTTAATTTCTGTAAGATCTATCTCTATGCCTCTCTTGCTTGCTCCATCTCATTATTTTCAAACAAAATGGCATTAACATTACCCTTAATAAAAATATTATTCTCCAATGTAGCCTTTACAAGTCCTATTCTAATACCTTCATGAGATTTATCTCTGAGCAAAGACATCACGGTGGCAATTTCAGACTCAGAGCACTAACTGTGCTTGAATTCCTTCCAATCTGAGTACAGTTGGCTGAGAATTGATTTTCCATTGCAATGCGGTGTTGGCACGCCTGCACTGTGTAGAGTAGGCTGCCTGCCAGCCTTACCACTGCCATGCAGGAGTAATAACATAATATTATATAGACTTACAAGTTCATTTCTTTCCAAGCTACCACAAAAAGAACTCCAACTTTTTCTGGACCAGGATCACCACTGCTATTTGATCAACATTCCTTTCAAGGGATGCTAAATCTGCACATTTTTGGTTCTGAAACAGAACCTTCATTTACTGCGCAGTACAAAAACCTCTACTGGAGACTCCTCACAGCACTCTGATCTAGGTTACCCCACAATGGTTTCTAAGGTAGGGATGGTGCATATGCTGCCTGGTCACAAAGCTCTGTCTGACACCTCTCAGTTGTTATTCTGTGACAAAACAAAACCTTAACACTTGATGCCAGTGACTATGGTTTCCCCAGTGTTATCTTCTAATGGGTTTTACACAGGTCTCCAAGGAGACCTTATTGTGGCCTCCAGTATCTGAAAGGGCCCTACAAGAAAGCTGAGGAGGGACTTCTTAGGGTGTCAGGTAATGATAGGTCTAGGGCCAATGGAACAAAAATAGAAATGGGTAGATTCAGATTGGATGTCAGGAAGAAGTTCTTCACCCATGAGTGGTGGAGAGACTGGGACAGGTTGCCCAGGAAGGTGGTGGAAGCCTCATCCCTGGAGGCTTTTAAGGCCAGGCTGCATGTGGCTCTGAGCAACCTGATGTAGTGTGAGGTGTCCCTGCCTATGGCAGGGGGGTTGGAACTAGATATCCTTGAGGTCCCTTCCAACCCTAAAATTCTATATGCTCATCCAAACAACAGTTTCAGAATTATTTTAAGCAGAGTAAGGTAAGAATTTCACTTAAAGATTTTCACTTCCACTGAGATATCAGCTACCACCTACAACTGAATTGCTGCCTTTGTGACATTAGAAGTGCTGGATGTA
>CM037645.1:665570-693987 GCA_015227895.2 Colaptes auratus
CAGAGATCTGTGTGGCTGTGAGAGGCAGCTGCCCCAGAGCAAATGCATCTTAGGTGCTGCAGGTGCTGACAAGAATGGGAACTGTGGAGAGAGCCCTGTGGAGAGGGGAAGGTTTGGTTTCCCCTCTGGGCTCATAGCCTTCCCTGGAATTGCCTGGGATTCTTGCAAGCAGTGCTGTCAGCTGGAGAGGAGAAGGCTGTGTGGAGAGGTTGGAGCACCTTGGTGTTAGCTGCTGGGGGCTGCAGGAGAGCTGGGAGGGACTTTTGTGAGGGGCTGGGAGTGATGGGATGAGGGACAGTGTATCAGCATCTGAAGGCTGAGTTCTCCTGTGGTAGACCTCGTTAAGAAGTAGACCGAGAACCAAAAGGACAAAAAATAAACAGCCAGCTACGTGGTGATTCGTGACAGGATAGCTGGCAACCTGACTGTTCGTTTGTTTGGGCTTCCCTTGCAAGCTACTAGTACAGAAAAGGAAAACTTAAGGATCCAAAACTGTACATTACTGAAATGAGTAATATTTCAAGAGTTAGTTATTATCACATCATCATTGTTAAAGCAGTTAGCAATTATCCAGTCTAAATACTATGTACATTTTAGAGATTACCAAATGTTTTAATGAGTGATGATTAACTTCCAAAACAAATGTTTAGAGAAAATACTTCACTTGAGTGTGTGAATTTTTGTTGTTGTTCTTAGCTAGCTTTACATAAATCAGAGGCTTGGATTAATAAGCCCTTTTTTCATTTCGACTGCCCTATCCAACACCTACTCCTTGTCCATCAGCTGAGACTGTTAGTGAATGTCTCTATCTGTTGCTGGCAGCATTTCCTACCAATTGTTTTCACGGAAGCTTGGTAGAAGAATCCATCAAATTGGGATTTCAAACATGGTATTGTCTTATTTTCTAGATTCTAACCTGTCTCTGAATTCAGAGTTTACATCTCGCCTTATTTACCACAAGAACTTTTTGTTCCATTGCACAGGCCTTCATTTAGACCTTCCATGGCACAGCTGGTACACATAAGACTCACTGCGAAGGTCGTGAGTTCAAGCCTGCACTGGCAGCGGTTCTCCTCTGGGGGCAATGTCCTTTCACTTGGTGCCATGTTCTCGTTATGGGGTTTGTGGAGAAAGGTTGGACTAGATGATCTTTGAGGTCTCTTCCAACCTTAGCTGTACTGTACTGTAATTATCAGACCTAAACCTCGCTGCTGCACTAAATTCCCTTTGTAAGACCTCTACTGGTCAAACGTGGAACGCAGTATTATACCTGTGATACGAGCCAGTGGGTGCTGGGTCTTAGTAAGCTCCAGTTTCTGCTCTTACATGGAACGTTAACGCTTCATTTCTTGAAAATCACACGTGACCTTACAATGGGGACACAGACAAGATGAGCTTTTATACTGAGCTTGGTTAAATAGTGTGAAGTACCTGAAACTAGCTCTTGCAATCAGCTCTGGGAAATGGGTTTGTCCTGAGTAATATTCTTAAAAAAAGAAAAGCAGTAGTCAAGTGCTGGATTCAGGAAGCTGTACAGCACACCAAAACCCCACCACACGTTACCTACCTTTAAAAAGAAATTTTTTTTTCCCCTTCCACCCCCACTTACAACAGCTTTTGATATACAATACTAGCTGAAGGAAATATTGGCACTGTTAAGTCTCTGTGCTGCAGTCACCATGCAGCTGGCTCCTCCGCCTCATCCCTGTGCTAAGCAGCAGCCGGGAGCAGGGACCCTTTCTGTCCTGACACCTGCCTGGAGCCGCCTGCTCTGCGCTGGCCTGGCATCCATCTGAGACTCCTTGGAATCATTGAGACAGTTGTGGCAGTGTAAACAAAAGCAAACAATAAAACCCCCAACAAAGCCACTCATGCTGAGCTCATCTATTTTGATATCGGTGTTGGAAATCTAAGCAGAGAAAATCCAGTCAGAAGGAGATGTTTGCCAGTGCCACTTTTAATCAGTCTTTCCTGTATTAGGAGGAATAAGTAGTCTCAATTTCTCAACAAGGAAGGTAGAAGATTACCTTTTCCCATGCTTCAGTCTAAGGAATTCTTTAAGGAAACAAAATCATAGTTTGTGCTTCTTTCATTTGTCCAGGTAAGGGTTTTTTTATTATCTGTGGATTTCTTTTGCTAGCCAGGTATTAACGTGGGGTTACTGGCTCTGTTTCTTTGAAAAATTTCTCTTGGCTGCCCTCTGGAATTGAGGGCAGAAGGAGAAGCTGAGTAGCATTCCCGTTGCTGTGGTTTCTCTTGCATAATGTGTAGCTTCCAGGCCTGTTTTCCCCTAGAGCTAAGTTTTTGCCCTTGAGTAATTCATTGTTCAGAGCTGTGAAGAGACCCTTATCTTCTATAGCCTGACATGAATGGGTATTAGGAAACAGTGCATATGCATTGGAATCACCATCCCTGGACATCTTCATGAACCATGTGGACGTGGCACTTCAGGATGTGGTTTAATGGCCCATAGTGGTATTAGGTCAATGGTTGGACTCAATGATCATAGAGGTCTTTTCCAACCACAACAATTCTATGACTCTGTGATGTGTGAGCATGGTAAGTTTTGTTTAGGCTATAATTGGAGGGTAAAAAAAACCACAAATTACATTGTTCCTACCAGTAAAAGCAAGTCAAATTTATCCCTGCCCCTTATTTTGGACAGCTGTCTGGTGACCCAGATAATGGCTCAAGTCACCCTTTTCCTTCTCTCTTTAACTCAGCTCAATTTCCTAATCTGGTTCAACCATGCAGCTGCACAAGCTCTTGTTCAGCAATTTCAGATGGTTGCACGTGTGCCTCAGAGGAGGAATGAAGCAGTAGCTCATATTGACATAGCTCAGCTTAGGCTGCCGGAGAACACAGTTTTAAGTTAACAGAAAACCAGCCTGACAATAAGGGAAGTGACTGTCTCATGGTTTAGTGGCTGCTGACCACTGAAGATAAGCATAAAATAGAGCAGAGGGGAATTCAGGAAAGGGAGCAAAGCAGTCTGTACCTAGGGTGGCTTAGGTTGCGGAGAAATAGAATTATGCCTTTAGTTACTTTATGGTTTGCACTAGCCCTCTACTCTGCCAGTCTAAAAATGAAAACTCGTCTAGTCTGAGACGTAACCAAGTTTGTTCATGGTATTTTCATGTAAATAGCAATTAATCCAATTTTAATCTTCCTATACTGTGTTGATTCTGATGCTATCGGACTAGTAGGTAGTTCAGAATGAAATACAGGCAACCTTTGGTGGTGTGTTGGGGGGGGGCTGGGTGGTTTTTAAATCACAGCACACATGGAGTATTTATTTTGAAAGAAATACTAGCTGGCTCTCCTGTGTAAAGATAGTTCCCCAGCTGCAGTGCTGGTTCCTAAATGTAACACATTCAGTTACATCCTGAGAATTTTATAGTGTTTTCCTTCATCCCCATCATCAGGAAGTTAGAAGCAATAAGCAGGCTTAGCAGAAACCTGTAATAGCTAGTTCTGCTCTACTGTCAGTATGCTTTTTCATTCATTCAATTCTAAAAATGGGTAGCTGAAGTTAATACAGTCTTTGATTCTCTTGCAACAGAAGTGTCTTCATAAATTTGCTCGATGTTCTAAATGACCGAGCCAATTAAAGTCGAGTTTTCATCCGAAAGGAGCAATTTTAAGGCATAAGAGACATGCAAAACAGTGCTGGGTGCACAATGCACACTAATCACTTTCTAACTACCCTTTAAATATTCTACTCTTAATACATATGCATATAAGGTGGGTTTATTTAAATTAGTTTGTCCTTCTGGTGGCTTTCGATGATGTAATCTTCTGGTCAGCACAGCCGGTGGGTTGTGTGCTAAGTCCCTGTGATTATCTTCTTAGCTCTGTTGTTACATCAACGTCCTTCCCAGGGATGGGTTTTCACATAGGTTCTTATGATTCTCACAATTGTTGTCTCTTGTGTTCACATCTTCTGTAGCAATCTCTCTTCCTTTCTCATCCTTGAACAACTTATTGTTTCATAATATTTCAACTGTTAGCTGTTAATTCCTAACATTTCACTGGGGCCTTAGTATACATATATTAAAACAAATAAATTAATAAACAATGGGTTGTAATAAACTTAAAATCTTGCTCTATACTAAACCAAGTCAAATTAATCATAAACAACTGATTATAATAAAGCCTGAAAAGAATCTCACTCTAGTTGCATATGTAAGTTCCCAGTGTCTGATCCCTTGTTTCATCATTCATGCTCCTGCTTTTGCTTTAATCAAAATCATCTAATTGACACGAATTATCATTCCATTTATCACACTCAAGTAACTTCTTCCTCTTCCCACTGATATTTATTAGCTTAATTCCATTTGCACTAATATTCTTTACCTCTCATTAGTAAGTCAATTCTTAACTCAATTTTCTCCCAAACGAGGTAGCTCAAAATACTTTAAGTAAATATTTCCCTTGGTGGCAAGTCTTAAAGCTTAAAACTTAAAGCCGAAACAAAGGAGGGTATACAAACCTCCTGAGCACAACGTACCTCTCCCTCTGCACAACTGGTGAAAAGACAGCAGATTTTGTTAACAAGCAGAAGGCCTCACCTTTCACAGTCTGTTACTGTAGCATGATACAACTTTTCTAACCGAGTTAGAATGTGCCCTTTAATTTTTCTTGCAGACTTTCATCAGCAAATTACATAATTGAAATGTCTCTTCCTCTTTTTTTTAATGCCCTTCTTTGTGGGGCAGATATACGTTGGGACAGTGGTGTAGATCAAGTCATTTGAATAGTTAAAGGTGACGTACTTTGCAACTAGCACTTGGGGAGAAGCAGAGGTTTGGAGGTGGAACAAGTAGAACGTCGCCTGTTTCTCTGAACGTCACTCCCAGAGGTGCATTGTCTACAAGACAAAATGGTCCTTCATAGCTCATGGGGAAAAATAAACATGAGAGTCTCCTATGAAGAACAGGGTGCTTGTGGTTTTGTTCCAAATACCTTAAGCGATTCAACTAAAGAGTTCAGAAATACATTCAGCAGTGCTGCTTTTATTGTTGTTATTGGTATTTTGCAGCAGAACTCTTTTCATAGGCCTACATATAATAATTTATTTTGTAATAGTAAATGATAATTGCTGAACTTTCTAGAAAGGAAAACCGGAATTTTGCAATATGCGAATTGAAATACCAAAATGAGCACGAAACATGATGTTTTCATCTCCCTGAATATGTACATATTCAGAATATGCATGTTAGCAGCCTTTCCTTTAATGGATCAGGTGTGATCAGGTCACTACTACTACTATTATTGGAAGACATGTATCTTACTGTGGGCTGCCTTTTTCATATGGCTCTTGAAAGACTAAGTTGTAGATGTTGCCTTTATTGCTGTGTTTTTGCAGGGTTAAGCTGACCTCCTGCTTGCTAGTTCCTGCCAGCCTTGCTGAAGGAAGGGTTAAGCTTTTGGCGTTTTGGGGAAGAGGCACAATTTGTGAACGTGAACGTGCTCATTTTAGCAGGTGCGTTCTGAATATTGACGGGGCGGAGACGAGGGGGGTGGAAATCACAGAGCAGCGATAGGATGAGCCTGGTTTAAAAAAAGAAGGAACGCAAAGGAACCCGTCACCTCCTCCGGGCGGGGTTCCCCGCTCCGCGGGGCCGGCGCAGGAGCGCAGTGACAGCCCCGCGCCGCCTCCGCTCATTTGCGACCTCCTCCGTGTCATTTTAAGTTGCTGCCGTGAGCCAGTGGGGCTCCTCCCGCCCGCTGACATCATTAACTAGCCAGTTCCCTCCAGCTGCAGAGCTCTTCAGTTTCTTTTTTTAAACTGAAGGGGAGGCGGGTTTCTTGCTTTAGGGAATGCATTGCCTTGCCTGCCGGAGCCTAGGTGTTGACGTGTAACAGAGCTGGCAGCAGGATGGTAGTTGACGCAGCCAATTCCAATGGGCCGTTTCAGCCCGTGGCCCTTTTGCATATTAGAGGTGAGTTACTGTGCGCGGGGGAGAGAATCGCGACCCTCTGACGAGCTAATAAATGGCTATTGTGGCGCTAGGATATAAGGGGCGCAGGACGTCCTTTGTAGCCCCGTCCCCTTCGGTTTGTCACAGCCGCAGGAAAAGGAGGCCATTGAAAGCCCCTTTCTGTTAAATGTGTTTTGGGAAGCTTTGAGTATTCGTTAGAGGCATTGCGTGCATAGTTCAAAGCAGGTTTTACTGTCTTCTGCCGTGACTCTCCCATCCCCCTTTCAAGCTGTGCTGATGTCAAAGGATGTGAAGTCCCTACCCCAGAAAGGTACTGTGTTGGGGGAGGGAAGAGCCAAGTTCTCGCTCTACAGTTTCTATGGAATGAGGGCAAATGTCGATATGTTTCAAAGCCTTTTTTTGTGTGAATCGGTCAGATGAGGCTCCTTTGAAATTCACTGCAGCTTCTAAAAGAATTGGAAGTGTTATTGGGGAGGAAAGGGGGGGGTGAGATGTGACATTTATGATGAAAATATCCTTTATGCATTCAGAAAGCATTTCCTAGAAGAGATGTGGCTCAGCTTCAACCAGCTAGCTCTTACATGCCTACTGCTTCATGCAGTTCTGAATGTTCATTTCTTAACAGAACTATGCTCTTTCTAGTTTATAGAATGAGTGCACTGCAAATCTACATTTGATATAATTCGTTGGGAAATGTGCTTTGGTACAACATTTCTACATCACACTGAGTGTCTCTCTCTTTTTTGCAGTTTGTAAAATTTGCATTGCTATGGATTTCTTTTGTGTGTGTATTTTTTTAGCTGGCTGTTAACCAACCAAGCTTGGTCTTTTGTTTCTTTTACTTAAGGTGGCTTTGGCTTAAAACTTCTTATGAACGCAGAATGTGCGTTAGCTGGGATGAGTACACCTTGAGCAGTGGCATTCATATGCAAGAAATGCAAAACACAGGTAGCTGATACCTTTCTTAATTACTTTTGCTTCTCAGCTTTCATTGGCATAGGCTAGATGTTAGTTCTGAAAGGAGGAGTTTTTCATTAGTTTATAGACTGAAAAAAATGTATGCTTTAAAAGTTTTTCTTAAAAAACCAATTCCACAGCTGTGAAAAGCCTGCTCCTTTAAGCAGTAGCACTGGCCTTCACGTATTGAAAAAAGGTGATTTCCCTTTGTCATTTTAAGAAAGGCTTTGTGATCTTTTGGAATTGTATTTTCTGCTGTCTGTCATGGAGAGATAATTGATGCATTTCCTCCTACTAACATGGCTTTTATCATCTTTATTTTAGCTCCTGGCTGTCGTGTAGATACATGTTGGCATAGTGTGTTTATGGTAGTTTGTGGTCGTGTGAGGGTAGACTTTTCCAGGTGTGATCAGAGGGACTGATCTATTGCTTATGAGCATATTGCCTGCTCTGAAGGTTTAGTTAAAAAAACAACTGACCAAATCTATTTTGAAGTGTGATGCTTACTACCTTCCAGCATTGTACTGTTCAAGTCTGATAAATAGCTGGAATATTGGGTAGTACTGTTGTAAGCAATGTCGAAAGAGTCAAGGGATAAGACTCTCTTTTTTTCCTCCAGTCATTGTTTTCTTGGTATAATGCCTTAGTGATTTTTTGAAATTGAGAAACGGGACTTCCTAGCCCATGTGAATTATACTTCTTTTCACAAAGATCAAATTAGGCTGCAACGTCTTTCTCTTCACCCAGATACCACTTTCACAAGAGGAATGTGAAACATTGTCTGTCATGTTGCTAGCATAGTGTAGATAAAGATGCTGCTTAAAATTTTTTCAAGACTTAACTGTTGTATATTTAACTAATGAATTTCAATCAGTTTTATTAGATTGGTGAATAACAAAATTTAGCACTATAGACCATCAAGAATACTCCTTGTCTTTTAAGCTGACATAGTAGTAGGTTTGTGCACAAGCTGTCACATCCAGGGTATAGAATAGAATAGAATTAACCAGGCTGGAAAAGACCTTCAAGATCATCAAGTCCAACCTATCATCCAACACCATCTGATCAACTAAACCATGGCACCAAACTCCCCCATCCAGTCTCTTGCTAAACACCTCCAGTGATGGTGACTCCACCACCTCCCTGGGCAGCACATTCCAATGGCCAATCTCTCTTTCTGTGAATGACTTCTTCCTAAGATGCAACCTAAACCTCCCCTGGCACAGCTTGAGACTGCATCCTCTTGTTCTGGTGCTGGCTGCCTGGGAGAAGAGACCAACCCGCAGCTGGCTACAACCTCCCTTCAGGTAGTTATAGGGAGCAAGAAGGTCTCCCCTGAGCCTCCTCTTCTCCAGGCTAAGCAACCCCAGCTCCCTCAGCCTCTCCTCACAGGGCTGTGCTCCAAACCCCTCCCCAGCTTTGTTGCCCTTCTCTGGACACCTTCCAGCAACTCAACCTCTTTCCTAAACTGAGGGGCCCAGAACTGGACATAAGGGTGTGACATAAGCAAGGAACACTGAATGAGTTGTTTTTTCTGTTTGGTGGGGTTTTTTACATAAAGAGGTTATACATACAGCCTCATCAACTGTCATCACCTTTTGAACAAAAACTGAGCCATGAAGAAAAACATTTATTACTTGTTCTTGGCTCCATTGTGTCCTTTTTTGACTAGTGTGTAGTGCCCAGGACTGTCCGCTCAGAAAGACAGCATACAGCATACAGTTAGAAGCAGTGAACAGTATGCTGGAAATGAGAAGAATGAGTGCAGATGGGAGAGGGGAGGAAAGGAATTCACTTTACAACGTGTAAGGCGCGGTGTTAGATTTGTTTCCCTCTTGTCTCTATTGCACTTTAAACTAGTAGGCCGGTGAAGTGCAGAAGGCATCCTGCTTGGACTTGGAGGCATCAAGGGGGAGAAAGTAGTAAAAAAACCACTAGGTCTTAAAAACTTTTCAAGGTATGTGCTGAGAATGTGATAAGATTTTTGACAATGCATACTTAGAGATGAAGAAATGGTTACAAGGATGTATGTAGGCATTATATTTGCCTTTCAGTCTGTGATCACTCCCCCCAACTCTCAAATGAATTCAAATAAGAGATCCTGAGCTTACCTCTTGTTGATGTCTGATGTTGTACGTGTGTCCTCTGGCTATCAAGGGTCAAACTTTGTGATGAAATGCTGGTGCAAATGCTGATCTAGTTATGGGTAGTAATTATTGTCAGCTATGTCCAGTCTCATGGGTCATAGCAGGTGTCTAATTGCCGTGCTCACTCATGACTTCATTCCCATCGTTCGGGCTGCTGAGCCTGTCGCCGGCCATCACCATGTTTTCTTAATGTGTACACAGGTACATGATGTGCATTCTGTGGATCAAGTGAAGCTGGGAAACTTTCTTTTTGGACAGCTTTAAGTGTGTGCTCTGTGTCTGGACAGGAGTTAAAGTGGACTGTCAGGCTGTAATTTAAAGGACTGAGACAATTAAGGCAGACTTGACTTACATAAATGCTAGGAAGAATGTAGCATTCCTTCAGGTTAGCTGTGTTTAACCAGCTTTTAAACTCCAGTTACTTAACAACAAGTGGCTGTATTTCTGTAGCTACAGTACCTGGGAAACCTTTCTATCCGTAGTACACCAAGAGATGTGTATTCTCTTCATCGGGGTTCAGTTTGCTATGGTATAGTGTAATGTGCGTTACATGACATTTATTGTAAGCAACATATACAGAATGGGGTTGGTTTTGCATACATAAAGGTCTGGTTTAGATTTGTGAAAGCTTGTAACTGGTAAGCTCTGAATGGCCCACAGTATTGCTAAGATAACTACCTTGCTTCTGTGCCATGGGGCTGGAGTTAAGGTCAGTGGATCACTTGCAATAGTGGCAAGGGAATGGAGGAGCTTTGGAGTATGTTTACATCAGGGTTTCTTGTTTAGGAAATGCTATTTGATCTTCAGTCATGCTGTGAACTTTCTCTGTAGCATTGTGCAGAAGTGCTTATGATGGGCTTCTGGAAAGACCAGTCTGTTTGCCTGGGTGACTGGTATTGGTGTGGTATGGTTTGTATTCATTGGAGCAGCTTACGATTTACATTAGTACACCTCCAGTTCTGTGGTGGGGTGAGAAAGTTCCCCCCACACACACAAGGAAAGAAACCACAGCTAGCTCAGTCGGAAAAAGCAGATGAAAGCTCTATTTACAGGCATCAATGGAATGCAATGAATATGTACACAAATACAATATTTACAATATATACAGGAAAACACAGCAATGAACACAATGCAGAAAAGCCTTTTCCCTCCAGCCGGCCATGGGGGTTCTCTGAATTCCCCTCTCTCCCTCCCTACCTCCCCTTTTTCCCAAAAAGGGTTAGAGAGAGAGAGAAAGGCAATTAAGGAAGAAAAATTCTGTTAGCTCAAAAGCACAGGCAAGAATTAGCTTTCTGATCTGGTTAGCTGTTAACTCAAGGCCGTTCCTGCTTCAGAAAGAGAGAAGCCGTTCAGCCTACAGGACAGAGAAGCACAGACTGCACCCAGCCTGAACCCAGACCAGACTGAACTAACAGAACCCAAACTTCAAATTGCATTCTACAATCTACCAATGAAATTAGTTTAGACTATCTTGGTTTTGTTTAAATATCAAAAACATTCAGCCAGAGTGTTCAGCAACTGTCTCTTTCTTAAAGACACAGCCTCAACCGGTCACAAGTTCATTGGGGAAACGGAGGAGCAGGATAACTCAGATAATGCAAAAAGAAAGGGAAATAAATTATGAGTTAAGAGGCTCTAAGAGTAAAGATGAATGTAGAAAAGAGAAGTCTCTGGTGCAATTGATTTGTGGAGCACTGAGATCCATATATTAACAAGGCTGCAAACCAGCAAAGCTCCCTGCAGCACAGTGTGATGCAGCCTGATTTAGTTCATGTGGAATAGGTGGCTTGTCTTCCCACAGATAACTCTGAGACATCTCTGGAGAAATGCTTTGAGAATTGTGTCAAATATCTTGAGAATACATTAACCTGTTTCCAGCTGTTTATTGGGAAAAATTTACTGCTTAACCTAACGCTGTGTTTTGTTTTGTGACTTTAACGCTTGCAGATTAAGGCTTTGGTTATAGCCAAGATAAATGGCAAAGGGGGTTTCATCCTTCAGAAACTAACCAGTTACTTTGTAACTTGGGATATGTTAAAATTGTTTGCAAATTAAAGGATGTGTTCTTGAATTTGGGTAAAGGGATTTTAATTTGTGTAAGAGAGAAACAGCAGAAGTGTTCCATATGTCTGTTTAATAACTATATGTTAAAGGTACCGTATCTGAATTTGTGTGTGCTTGTATTGCACTGATGCACTGAAGTAACTGCTTGCTTCAACTTCATGCAGCATGCTTGAATTTGTTGTTAAGTTAGGGATTTTTTTTTTAATGCTTAATTAGCAAATAATTCCACAGCATCTATGATTAGTTTCTCTGCTAGCATTTATTTCTGATGATGTTGATAAATCAGCGTCACTTTAGTTCTCGATTCTAGGTTACGTCTATGAACTTCTGTCACGCAAATACATTATATACTGGAAAAACCTCTGGTGCTTGAGTACATGCTGTATGTGTACTACTCACCTAGTAGTGTTCATTCAGCTCTGGGAGGAAACTTTTCAGAGTGTGATCATAGAACGGTCCAGGCTGGAAGGGGGACTGGATTGAAGGTTGAGGAGGGCAGATTTGGAATGGAGCTTGGGAGGAAATTGTTTGGAGTGGGGGTGGTGAGTTGAGCCTGGAGCAGGTTGCCCAGGAGGTGCTGGCTGCCCCCTCCCTGGAGTGTTGAGGGTCAGGTTGGATGAGGGCTTGAGCAGCCTGGTGTGGTGGAAGGTGTCTGTGTCCATGGCAGGGGGCTGGAGCTGTCTGATCTTTGAGGTCCCTTCCAGCCCAAAGCATTCTCTGAATGCTTGAATTTGGATGCTCAGCAGAACTGCAATGAAGGAAACTTGAAATAAGCAAAGTTGTGGAACTGGTTCAGAGCCCCGGGGGTTGGGTGTGAGTTTGGAAGCTGTTCTGACCTCAGCTGCCTGTTCTTGAGCTCAGGATCTGCTTTTGTCCTTAGTTGCTGGGTTCTTGAGCTTGGGAGCTGGGTGTGAGCTTGGCCCCTGCCTTGAATTTAAAATGGGAGAGTTCAGCCAGTTGGAAGTTGAAGCTGCGCTGCTTTTCACTGCAGGGCTTCAGAGTTTGTGATGCTCAAAAGGCAGATCTCAAAGAGCTGCTGCAGGAGTTGAGCTGAAGTGGAACAGTGGCCTGCGGAGGCAAAAGCTTTCCCCTCCCAGTCAGCCTTTGGAATCATCTCCCCAGGGCAGTGGTGGATTCCCCTGCAGGGCAGAGTTGGAAGGCTCAGCTTGGCAGGGGGCTGGGCCAGCTCCTTTCAAGTCCAGAGTCAGCTGGCAAGGTTGGAGCAGCTGAGCCTTGGGGTCCCTTGCAGCCTGGCATTCTGTGCCAGCAGAGCCGTGCTGATGGTTTTGAGGGCACTTGGAAAGCTTCTTGAGCATTTGTGAAGAGTGTGCAACACATCCCTGAGCCTAGAAACTGCCTCAGCTCTCTTCAGGATGAACTCTGCAGAGCTTGAAGAGCTTTCAAGGAATTTGGCAGAGTTTTGGAAGACTTTGGAAGGGCTTTTGTTTCTCCTCCTCCTTGTCCTCTTCCTTGCCCTCCTCTGCCTCATCCTTTTCCTCCTCTCCCTGGAGACTACACTTAGAATCCTGGAGTGGTTTGGGTTGGCAGGAACCTGCAGGCTTTGCAAACAGTCCCTCTACAGCCTTCTTGTAGTCCCCTTCAAGTACCAGAAGG
This sequence comes from Colaptes auratus, assembly GCA_015227895.2. Classification (NCBI taxonomy): domain Eukaryota; kingdom Metazoa; phylum Chordata; class Aves; order Piciformes; family Picidae; genus Colaptes; species Colaptes auratus. The sequence continues at coordinate 678,298 of CM037645.1, forward strand.
TCACTCTTAGGTCTCCCCAGAGTCTTCTCATCTCCTCTCCAGGCTGAACACCCCCAGCTCCCTCAGCCTGTCCTCGTAGCAGAGCTGCTCCAAGCCCCTGATCATTTCTGTGTCCCTCCTCTGGACCCTCTCCATCAGGCCCATGTCCTTCCTGTGTTGAGGGCTCCAGAGCTGGCTGCAGTCCTGCAGGTGAAGTCTCAGCAGAGCCAAGTGCCAGGCTGCCCTCTGTCCATCTCTGCCCATGCTGCTTTTGGTGCCGCCCAGGCTGCCCTTGGCCTTCTGGGCTGCAGGCTCACCCTGTCTGTTCCTGTCCAGCTTCTTGTCCACCAGCACCCCCCCTGTCCTTTTCTGCAGGGCTGCTTCCTATCCCCTCCCCCCAGCCTGTCCTGATTGTGAGGATTGTCCCAGGCCAGGGGCAGGACCCTGCCCTTGCTCTTGTTGAACCTCAGGAGGTTGCCCTGGGCCACCTCTGAAGCTTGTCCCCTTGAGCTCCTCCAACGTGTTCTGCAGGGTATTGTCTTGGGTTTAAGGAGGCAGAGAGGCTCTCTGAGCCTTATCAAAGGAGTTCATGTAAAGCTCTGCCCAGAGGGTTGGATAGAATTGGGCAGTTTCCATGGCTGTGCTGTTCAGAGCTGCATCCTACAGTGCAAAGCATCAAATCCACAACAATCCATAGTGCGCCTTGGCCACGGGACCCAAGCAACCTCCCCAGGCCAAAGCTTCCTCCAAAAGCTCCACCAAAGCAGGCCAGAACCCCAGGCCCCAATTGCCTTCCCCCTCCACCATGTCTCTCTGCCCCTCCTCCCCCCATACCCAAGAGATGCAGTTACAGATTCTGGTAGGCAGCTCCCAGGTGAGCGGCCGCTCCAGGCCGCAGTTGGCAGCATTGCCAAGGCCTCAAAGCTCCTCTGCAGAGAGAGATCACAGAAGATGTTCCTGGGAGCCGAGAGGAAGGGCAAAGGAGGTTGGAGAGCCTGTGCTGTTCCGTTGTAAAGAGTGGGTGCAGGCCTTGTGGGAATGAACTAAGATAGATGACACTTTCTGGTGTACCTCTGGACTCTGCTGTCCCTTTGGGAGGTCTCTACGCTCTGGTGTAAGGCATCCCAGTGCCTCGCACCCACCACAGGGATTCTCCTCCATGCTCTAATCCAGGGGCTTCTGTAGGGTCATGCTGGCTGTGTAGATCAGCCCTGGGGATTTGGTGGGGCGCTGGGGACTCTCAGAGTGCAGCAAGTGAGTGGAGGTGGAGCAATGGATGGAGAGATGGAGGGTGAAGGCTGCAGGGGGTGGGAGGGCTTAGTTCAGCAGCTGTGTGGCTCTGCCTGGCTCCTGCCTACAATGGTGCTGGCAGCAGCTGATCCCAGAAGCTCAAAGCCCCAAACCCTGCCTGGCTCAGGACAGTCCCCTGACACCTCCTGCCATCCAGCACAGCGCAAGCAGGCACTCAGGGCTCCTAGCCACACACCCCAACCATACCTATGGCAGGAGTCACCTGAGGTCTCACTCCCTCTCTGTCCCCCTTCCTCTCATCAGTTGCTGCATGAGGTGGCTGCAGCTTCCGTCCCCAGCCCTCATCTGTAACCCCCCTTTGGCTTGGTGCTGTTCTTTCAGCCCTCCAGCTGATCCCAACCTTTAGTCTACGGCCCCTTCCCTTCTTGTGCTCCTGCTTCCAGCCCAGTTCCTTAGATGCTTCCTCAGCCACAGCATTTCCCACTCCACCCTTCCAGCTGCAGTGGCCGTGGAGGTGGGGGACACAGGGGCATGGGACAGCCAAGGCGGCAGGGACATAGATGGGCTGGGAATGAGGGAAGGGACTGGGAGTAGCCAGGCAGGAATTAGGCCTTGTCCCCCCAAAAAGGGGACAGGGTACAGGTCCCATGTGATTAATGTATGTGCAGGAAATGGCAGAATCTGGCAGCATTTCAGGAGTTGAAAGGAGTGAGCTGTGCTGCAGCTCTGCATGTGTCAGCTGGGAGATGAGCAACAGCCCAGGGGCACTGTGCCCTCCCACCAAACCTCTTTTGCTCTTGCGGACGTGGAGTGGCAGCTCCAGGAGAACTGCAAAGAGAAAAACTGAGAGAGATGGTCAGGGAGAGGAGGAAGCCAAACCCTTTCCACTGAGTCCCTTTGGGCTGCAGGTGTGTGAAGGGTGCTGGAGGTGTCAGGTTTGGGCAGGAGACAGACTCTTGCATGGCAATGAGGGCTGAAGAGGTCTAACAAGAAGCTGCCCAAGTCCCTTCCCCCTTTGCTTCATCTGCAGAGATCGTGAAGCTCCCTTTGTCTGTGTCTTCAGGGCTGCTGTGATCTTCTCTGGGGAGTGGGCAGCAGAGAGGTGTATGCAGGGCAGAGCTGAGCACAGAGTGGGTGTGGTGGGGGCAGGGCCAGGGAGGAGAGTCTGCCCTTGTTGAGGCCTCCCATCTTGATCAGCCCTGGCTGTGTGCTGTGCCTGTGCTGCTGGACTTGGGAGCTGCCCCCAGCAAGGCTGAGCTGTGCTGCCTGGTCCTGGGCAGTGCTGAGCTATCCCTTGCAGGCCAGTGCTCTCTTCTGAGCCCTTTGTTTCTCTCTGTCAGGTATCGGAGAGCAGCGAGGGAAGACAGCAGCAATCAATGTGATTGATAAGCACGCTTCAACTTTATTGCCCGGATACACAGCTTATATAGCATCTCAGCTAAATATGCACAAGCGTCACTATTCTATTGGTCTCTGACTGAAGGCAACATTATAATATCCAGCCCACCTGCAATTAGGTCTGTGTACAATATCAAAGGCTCTGTGTACATTCCCAGAAAACTCCCTTCTCACTAGCTCTTCCTTTCCCATCCAATTATCTTACAAACACACAGCTGTGAGAACAGCTACGAGGCCATAGTGACCTTGCTGCTTCAGCAAGTCAGCTAACTACGAGCAGTAAACAACAAGATGGAGTAAGGCCTACACATTCTGCTCAAGTAGCTGTTCCACAGAGTCATGTCCCTTAGATTTAAGCCATTCTCCAACAGTCAGGAGCTGTGTTCCTCTTTCTCCATCATCTCTGCCCCTGTGTGCTGGGGAAGAGCAGAGTTTGCAGAGCTGCCCCTTGGAGCAGCCCAACACGTAAAGAATCCAGAGTATGGTGGCCCCATGGCACCTCTCAACCTCCTCCAGCCCCTCCTCCCCAGCACATTTCACCTCCTCAGGGTCTCTGAGGCACATCCGCTGTGATGGGAATTTGGTAACTCTCCAGGCTGGTGGGGGTCAGTTGTGACCAGGAGGTGATGTTTGGGGTTGGATTGTGGAGGGTGGTAGGAGAAGGTTGGAAGTAGTTTGCTCTTCCTTGGTCAGTGCTGCCGCCTCCATTTTCTGAGCCAGGAGAGATCAAAGGACGGGGTGTGGTCCAGGAACCATGCTGCCAGTGCCACTATGCTTGAGTACAGTGGGACAAGACCACTTGTAAGCCCCAGGGTACCTCAGGCCACTGATCACAGGAACCTGGGGTTTCAGCACAGGTATTAGAGGTCTGAGCCTACACTGTGGCAACATTTGTTCCTGCAGCTGGGTGTTGGGAGGTGTTGGGAGTCAGGGACTGTCATGACCCCAGCAGGATCTGAGGTTTTCTGGTCACTAGTGGTGTCCCTCAGGGATCAGTACTGGGCCCCATCCTCTTTAATATCTTCACTCATGATTTGGATGATGAGAAGATTGAGTCAATAATCAGCAAATTTGCAGATGACACCAAGTTGGGAGCAGATGTTGGGCAGTTAGAGGGCAGAAGGGCTCTGCAGAGGGACCTCGACCAACTGGACAGATGGGCAGAGGCCAACAGGATGGCAGTCAACAAATCCAAGTGCCAGGGGCTGCACTTTGGCCATAGCAACCCCATGCAGAGCTACAGGCTGGGGTCAGAGTGGCTGAAGAGCTGCCAAACAGAAAGGGACCTGGGGGTGCTGATTGACAGCTGCCTGAACATGAGCCAGCAGTGTGCCCAGGTGGCCAAGAAGGCCAATGGCATCCTGGCCTGCATCAAGAATAGTGTGGCCAGCAGGAGCAGGGAAGTCATTGTGCCCCTGTACTCTGCACTGGTTAGACCACACCTTGAGTCCTGTGTCCAGTTCTGGGCTCCTCAGTTTAAGAAGGACATCGAGACACTTGAAGGTGTCCAGAGAAGGGCAACAAGGCTGGGGAGAAGCCTTGAGCACAGCCCTGTGGGGAGAGGCTGAGGGAGCTGGGATTGTTTAGCCTGGAGAAGAGGAGGCTCAGGGGAGACCTTATTGCTCTCTACAACTACCTGAAGGGTGGTTGTAGCCAGGAGGGGTTGGTCTTTCTAGCAACCAGCACCAGAACAAGAGGACACAGTCTCATGCTGCACCAGGGGAACTTTAGGCTTGAGGTGAGGAGAAAGTTCTTCACCGAGAAGAACTTGTCATTGGAACGTGCTGCCCAGGGAGGTGGTCGAGGTGTTCAAGAGGGGATTGGACATGGCACTTGGTGCCATGGCTTAGTCATGAGGTCTGTGGTGACAGGTTGGACTTCATTATGGACTTGGTGATTCTGTGATTCTGTGGGCTCAGGTGCTTCCATGTTCCAAATTGTACTGCTGTGTCCCCTTCCTGCCACAGGATGGCCTCACAGAAGGACCCAGAGAAAAGCTGGGAGGAGAAGCAGCACCCAGAGATCAAGTTGGAGCAGGCAAAGTTCAGCCCAAAGGGAGAGGAGGAGGAGGAGGAGGAGAAGAGGGCAAGATGAAGGATGGTGATACTGAGGAGAATGATGACTGTGATGATGAGTATGAAGAGGAGGATAACCATGAGAGTGTAGGTGACCAGGATGAGGAGGAAAAGGAATTTGCAGAGGAGGATGTATCCAGAGCAGGTCCCTCTGTGCCACCCAAGCAGCTGAATCAGTGCCCTGAGTGTGGGGAGAGCTTCCCACCTGGCTCAGAGCAGGTGAAGCACCACTGCCTCCACCCTGGCACCCAGCCCTTTGTTTGTGGTGACTGTGGCAAGAGGTTCAGCACGAGCTCTGAGCATATCCATCATTGCCGCACCCACAGCAGTAAGAGGCTATATGGCTGTGCTGAGTGCGGCAAGACCTTCACTCACAAGTCTTCCCTCACCAAGCATCACAGCGTGCACAGCACTGAGAAATCCTTCACCTGCAGGGACTGTGGCAAGAAATTCAAACACAGCTCCAGCCTCACCATCCACCGCCGCATCCACACCAGAGAGAAGCTGTTCCCCTGTGCTGAGTGCAGCAAGAGCTTCACCACGAGCACTTTATTGATCCAACATCAACTCATCCACAGCGGTGAGCAACCGTACAGCTGTGCCGACTGCGGTAAGAGCTTCAACAGCAGGTCTGCCCTCAGCAGGCACCGTCATGTGCACACTGGTGAGAAACCTTTCACCTGTGCCGACTGTGGTAAGAGTTTCACCTACAGCTGCACTCTCACCATCCATCAGCGAACTCATACAGGTGAGAGGCCTTACAGCTGTGCTGACTGTGGCAAGAGCTTCTCTCACAGATCTGTCCTCTGGCAGCACCGCAGTGTGCACAGCACTGAGAAGTCCTTCACCTGCAGGGACTGTGGGAAGAGCTTCAAAACCATCTCCACTCTCACCATCCACCGCCGCATCCACACAGGAGAGTTGTTCCCCTGTGCTGAGTGCGGCAAGAGCTTCACCACAAGCACCAGACTCATCCAGCACCAACTCATCCACAGCGGTGACAAACCATACAGCTGTGCCAACTGCGGGAAGAGATTTAGATCCATCTCCAACCTCACCCAGCACCGTCCTGTGCACATTGTTGAGAAGTCTTTCATCTGTGCTGATTGCGGCCAGAGCTTCACCTGCGTCTCTGCCCTTAACCAACACCGCCGCACCCACAGCAGTGAAAGGCCTTACAGCTGTGCCAACTGTGGCAAGAAATTCACTCGCAAGTCCAACCTCACTGAGCACCTCAGTGTGCACAGCAGTGAGAAGCCCTTCACCTGCAGGGACTGTGGCAAGAGGTTCAAAACCATCTCTAACCTCACCATCCACCGCCGCAACCACACTGGAGAGAAGCTGTTCCCCTGTGCTGAGTGCGGCAAGAACTTCACCAACAGCTCCAAACTCATTCAGCACCAACTCACCCACAGCAGTGACAAACCGTACAGCTGTGCCGACTGCGGCAAGAGATTTAGATCCATCTCCAACCTCACCCAGCACCGTCCTGTGCACACCGGAGAGAAGCCTTTCACCTGTGCCGACTGTGGCAGGAGCTTCAGTCAGAAGGGACATCTCACCCAGCACCGTCTTGTGCATACAGGAGAGAAGCCTTTCACCTGTGCTGACTGCGGGAAGGGCTTCACCCAGAAGGGAAAACTCAATCGGCACCGTCGTGTGCACACCAGAGAAAAGTCTCACCTGTGCTGACTGCGGGAAGGGCTTCACCCAGAAGAGTGACCTCACCAATCACTGCTGCAGCCACACCAGTGACCAGGCCACAGTGCAGAGAAGGCGCAAATAGATCCACCCAGGGTCAATTGGGGTAATCCTTACCTGTCTGAGAGCCCTTCCAGCAGATAGAACCAAAATCTCCTCTTTTTTCTCTGCACTTCTCAAATGCTGGGGACCTGGCAGGAAAAAAACCCTCCTGCCCTTCTGAACAACAATTAGTGCTGATGAGAATAATTAAAGTGCTGAGTCAGCACAGCCAGAGCTGCCATTGGAGCTGGCTTGAGCTTTGCTGGGTTTTTTTTGTATTTCCCCAATTCTTTGTGTCTCCCTGGGGTAAAAGCTCTCTGTTCATTGCCCAGTCATGTTGATACAAAGCCAAAGTTACCCAAATCCTGTCTGTTTGCTTTTATTTCATACATTCCTGCCCATGATGCCCAAATGTTGAGGGCATTTGTTCCCTAGGAATGGGGCTGGAGCTATGTGCCCAGTTCAGTGAGATGAAAGTGAGGTTGTCAGAAGAGTCTTGAGAGTGTCCTGCTGGGAGCAGTCTCAGGGACCTCTCAGAGTGGGTTTTTTCATTGTGTCAAGGGATGTTAGGTGTTGGGGGGGCTCTGGAGAGTTTTAGGATTGATTTTCAGAACCTTTTGACAGTGTAGAGGGGATCTCAGGGAGGTGTTTGAAAGCCCTTGAAAAGCTTCTGTCAGCTTTCCACTAAAGGACTCTGCTGCTTTCCAGCAGGCCTGGGGCTTCCAAAAAGCCTTCTTAACTCAGCAGTGTTCCTGATGCATTCCTACTGAGCTGGGGCTTCCCTCAGGCTTTCCACCCACTGTCACTGCAGGTGGGACTGGGAAACTCTCAAGCTGTGAGAGCAACTTCGGCGTGTGGTGCTCCCCTACTGCAGAAAGTCTTTAGGGCTGGTGAGAGTGCTGGATGCCAGGTGCTGCTGATCCCTTGCTTTAGAATTCCCTGCTTCTCCTCCTTTCCTATGTTTCTAACTTTTCTGTTCGTACTCAGAAGCAAAGATAAGATTAAAGGGTGTTTGACAACAGCTCCTTGGTTCCATCTCAGTTTTATTTGGGGGGGATCCTTAAAGGAACCTTCTCTGCTGTCACAGAATGTTGAGATTTAAGGTTTGAGTCTCATACCTCACACTCCCTGGAATGACTGAAGGGCACTGGTGGGGCAGCAGAATTCCTGTTGGTAGCACAGGGTCCACAGTAAATAGCAAAGGCACTGCTGGGGCAGTGGAAAGTCCCTTGGTGTAGTGACACACAGGGTCAGTTTGTGGTGGCACAGAGTCCCCACATGCATAGCTTCCAAGCCAAGATGTTTCCAAGCGAAGACCTTTATTGCAAAGCCCAGCAAAGCCATTTCTTGTGTTACAGTTAACTTACAGATTCTTCTAATGCAGTGTTGTCACACTGATTGGTTACATTTCTACTGCCATGCACTTAAGCAAAGCATACAATAGGTTAATGCTAGCAAACAAGCTTCTGAACAGATCCAGCCTAATCCTGCCTGGTTTTTCTTTTCAGTTCCTGATAAGGTGTACATCTCTGGACTCAAGACAAAACATAGCTGTCCCAAAGCTATCTGAAAACAACCCTTCTCCTGCATCTCCCCTTTTCCTTTTGCTAATAAGACCACACTGTTGGTTGACCTTTCTCACATTCTTTGCATACATAAAAACAAGCAAGGTAAAATTAACTATACAGCAAAAGCAATCAATAAAATCAACAATCCAGTTTTGATGAGAGGTTGTATCCACCCTGGTAACAACACATCCCAACAAAGTCTTCGCACCCATGTCCATGGACAAGGAACAAGGAATCTATAGCTTCCCTCTTCTGTCCCTCAGCATGTCTGACAGACTGATGGTCAGTAGCTAAATCACTGAATGCTGCTGGCATGAGATTGCTTTGTTTTGCCAACCAGCAGCTCACTTGATTGGACTACAATATAGTAATTGAAGACATTTATGGTAGCATCTGATGGTCCTCTTATACCTGCCTGAAAATGGGTGATGTAACACATCAAAGATACAAAGCCCAGAGCTGCACCAATTAGCTCATTCTAACACAACTGGCATAATATATGAGTGAAGAGAACAAGCCTTGCAGCTACACTAAAATAACAAACATGCATTGCTTCCCACTTATCTTACCAGGTCAAGGCACAAACAGGACAGTTGCCTCTTTCAGACAGAGAAGTTTGATCCCACAGAACTTACAAGCACCACACTTCTTTGTTTCCTGCCTGATCTCCCAAAGGAGAACCTAGATTTTGCCAATTTCAATTCTTACATTTCCCTTTTCTATTAATAAACAAGATTAACCATACCAGTTCTACCCTGAACACATTGTGCACAGGAATTAAGATACACAGACCTACAAATGCAACAAATCCAATCTTCAGCATTGTCCCTTACAATCTGCTTCAAGGGCATGAATGTCACACTTTTGCCTTTTCCTAAGATGGTCAAAAATCATGGAAGTGTTTAGAGTCAGTAAGGTCCTCCCTTGATCCATGAGGGTAGGGCTGGCCAGGCTCTATCTCCACAGATAAGGAAAATATCTGTGGACAGACAGCAACAGTGAGAAGGCCTCTTCACTGCGTCAGAGATGACATCCTGAATATTCATAGTTCTGCCAAGTGTAAAATTAAACACAACACAATAATCCATTTTCACTCTGCCTACCATACTGATCTCCTGATGCTGTTTTGCTAAGGAAAGGTACTGAGTCCCTATTGTTCCTACCCCTGGGTTTTTTTTCTTGCCTTTCAAATTTCTCCCAAGTAAAGCCTCCAACATCTTTATATCCTCAATAAAGTTTATTAAACCACACTAAAAGCCACATATAAAATGAAAATTTGAGACCATCACATGCTTTAACTTTTCTTTCTTGTGACATAATACCTGAACTGCCTCTTTCCTGGTTTTTATAACTTAAAATGAAAATGTCTTTTGTGCTATAATCCATTTTGACCTTCACCCAGTAGCACTGACACGGTACTGTGCTTATTCATTAGGGAACATAGCTTAACACAATCACTAAAGATTTATAAGCACTCATTCTTGCCGATATTTTGACATTCTTACCTAGACCCAACACAAGATGTTTCCAGGTGAAGACCTTTATTATGTTACACAGTTGACTTATATATGTTTCTAATGCACTGTTGTCACACTCTGGTTACATTTCTTCTGCCATGCACTTAAGCAAAGCATACCATAGGTTAATGCTAGCAAACAAGCTTCTGAACAGATCCAGCCCAATCCTGCCTGGTCTTTCTTTTTAGTTCCTGATACGCCCTTGGACTCAAGACAAAACATAGCTGTTCCAAAGCTAGCTGAAAACAACCCTTCTCCTATACCACCACTGCTTGTCATATGGAGGCTTTGGTGAAAATGTTTGCTGCAGCTGTTCATGTATGAAAACCTTGTTTCAGATGTGGGCAGCTGGGACATTAGAAGAAAACTTGTCCACGAAAAGGTAATGGCAATAATGGGTATGGGAACCTGTTCCTCCCTGGCCCCTGTGCACAATATGGTAAGAATGAAACCTCACTAAACATGGCTGCTTTGGGTTTAATAACCCAAGACAACCTCCTCCCCGAGAAATAATTTGGGAAACAGGAAGCAGAGCACCATGGGAGCATGCACACAGACACAAGTGCCTCCCCACAGCATCTTTCAGGCCTATGGGGTCAATTGCAAGCAAGAATCAGCAGCAGCGCTGGAGTGGATGTCACCACAGATATTTCACTCACCATAACCAAGCTGGGGGCAGGAGTTGATCTGCTGGAGGGTAGAGAAGCTTTGCAGAGGGACCTCAACAGGCTGGACAGATGGGCAGAGTCCAAGGGCAGGAGATTTAACACCTGGAGGGAACTCAGGGGTGACCTTATTGCTCTCTACAACTACCTGAAGGGAGGTTGTAGACAGGCAGAGGTTGGTCTCTTCTCCCAGGCAGCCAGCACCAGAACAAGAGGACACAGTCTCAGGCTGTGCCAGGGCAGGTTTAGGCTGGATATTAGGAAGAAGTTCTATACAGAGTGATTGCCCATTGGAATCGGCTACCCGTGGAGGTGGTGGAGTCACCTTCATTGGAGGTGTTCAGGAGGAGACTTGATGGGGTGCTTGGTGCCATGGTTTAGTTGTTTAGGTGGGTTGGATTGGTTTATGGGTTGGATGCGATGATCTTGAAAGTCTCTTTCAACCTGGTGTATTGTATTGTATTGTATTGTATTGTATTGTATTGTATTGTATTGCATTGTAACACATGCAAAGGTGCATAAAGGCACATGGACCTTTGGGACATGGGCTGAGTGCCTTACTGTTAGGAAGATCTAGCACAACCTTACAAGGACATTTTGTGCTCCCAGGGATGATAGATTCTGATTGCCAAGGACAAATCTCTGCCATGCTGTAGACACCGTCCCCTCCAGTAACTATCCCTGCAGGGAATCGAATCGCAGTTAGTGCCTTTTACCAAACAGGTCCTGGCAGCTGAAGCCCAGGAAAGGGGAACATAAGGTTTCAGTTCCTCAGGGAAGCCTGAAGGCTTTTGGGCACAGACTATTTCCATTGCTCAGCCAACGATGACATGTATCCTCAGAGCAGAGAGTGAACAGCCTAAAGAGGTGACAGTTAAGGGGATGATTGATACAGGTGCGGATGCTACAATCAAATCTTCCATGCATTGGCCTTCATCCTGGTCAACAATGTCCACAGCAGCTGCTGTGGCAGGAGTTGGTGGCACAACAACCAGTCAACAGTGTGCTCCCTGTCCAGGTAGTCAGCCCTGAGGGGCAAGTGGCTACTGTTCATCCTCACATAGCTGTGGTGCCTCTGAATCCATGGGGCCGAGACATCTTAAGTACGTGGGGGGTGTATATCACTACTAATGCCCAGGATTTTTAGTAGGGGCTGCTGCAATTGAGGGCACATGTAGGACTACTACCCCATTACAGTGGCTAACATTCACCCCTGTGTGGGTGAATCAGTGGCCCCTACTCAACCAAAAACTCAGAGCCTTCAAAGAGTTGGTAAAGGAACAGGTGCAGCAAACCCATTTAGAATCATCTCACAGCCCATGGAAAACCCTGGTCTTGTAATTAAGAAAAAAATCAGGGAAGTGGAGGCTGCTTCAGGACTTGAGACAAGTAAATAATGTACTGGAAAGTATGGGTTCTTCACAGCCTGGAATGTCCTCACCAGCAATGATCCCTGACAAATGGAATATCTGTATAATTGATTTGAAGGATTGTTTCTTTACCAACCCACTGAATCCTGATGACTCTCCAAAATTTGCCTTCCTGTGACTAATAATAGTGAATCAAATCAGAGGTATCAGTGGACTGTGTTGCCTCAAGGCATGAAAAACAGCCCCACAATTTGTCAATGGTATGTGGCACAGGCGTTTTCACCTCAGAGCACAATATCACACCATGTAGTGCTACCAACACATGGATGATGTGCTAATTGCTACACCGACAGGGGACATGCTGAGCGCAGTTGTGCCTGATGTGACAGAAGCATTGAGAGAATATGGGTTAGAAATAGCCCCAAAGAAGGTGCAGCACCAAGCACCATGGAAATATTTGGGACTAAAAATCTTAGATCAAGCAATTCAGCCACAAATGATACAAATTCGGCAATATGTGACCACCCTTAATGATTTGCAGAAATTACTGGAACCATAAACTGGGCAAGGCCCTTGCTAGGTCCTAGCATGACCCTGCTAGCTCCCTTATTTGACTTACTGAAGGCAGACCCTGAACTTTTATCTCCTTGATGCTTGACTGCAAAAGCACAACCTGCACTGAAGGAAGTGGAGCTCGCCATTGCAGCGCCATTGCCATGGGAACAAGCCCATTGGATAGCAGAAGCAGTACCTGTCAGCATTTATGCGCTTATCTCCCAAGGTCATCCTCTAGCTCTCACAGCACAATGGAATGAACACTGGCCAGATCCTTTGCATTTTCTGGAATGGGTATTTTTACCATTTCACCCAAAGCAAACAGTGAGCACTCAAATTGAGCTGGTTGCTCAGTTGTGTGCAAAGCCAGGCAATGGTGTGTTCAACTGTCAGGACAAGACCCATGAAACACATTCAAAAGAACGATAATCACTTTTGAAGCTGGCTACAATCATGGGTTGTTAGGTCTTGGCTTATCGCTTGGATTCAACTGATGCTGATGTTAGTTGGATTTGTGTTACTGTAGCTTTTGCTGTTGCCTTGTACTGCAAGATGCACACAAAACATGCTTGAGCCTTCTATTGGTGCTTTGTTTAAGAAAAAGGGGGGAGATATTGGGGGCTGGGCTGTCTTGAAGTGTTAGCATAAGCAACTCACTTAGAATGACACGAGCAGCTAATTTAGAATGTGCTCTATGATAGCTTTGTTCCAGATATGTATTATGATAGCCTTGTAAAAGAACATGAACTGCTGTCCTGATACAACCACTGGGAAAGTTCACAGTAAGAAGACATCATCACACAGCAGGGGGTGATCCAATCTGTGCAAATGTCAACAACCAAGCAGACTGATCAAAAGGGCGCATGGACAGCTCATGAGGATGCAGAACAGCCTATCAGATTGCAGTATAGTGCAAGTATGCATTATAAAAGTAGAGCTGATAGTTAATTGTTGAAGAACGGCTTAAAGAGAGAGGGCATGGGCCCCTAGAAGCAGTGCACAACCCAGGCTTTGACGGTGATCAAGTAAATAAGTATGTAAATAAGTTGGTAAGTTTGGGCTGTTAGCATAACTATAGGCTGAGCTGGATGTCAGCCAGCAAGCCTTCAAGGATTGTCTGCCCTTGAGAACTTGGTAAATAAACTGCACTGAAAGACAACAGGTGGGGGCCACTGTGAAAGACCACAGGTGGGAAGAGTATGTAATCAGGACCCTTTAGGTTAGAACCAATAAGATTGCGCCGGGCAGGCCCATGTTGGTTATAAAGTCTGATGCAAACCAATATAAAGTGGCACTTGTTTTATCACTCATATTGAGTTGGTCTCATGTCCGAGCCGCGGGAAAAATTCCCTCCACCAACAGTTAATAAATGAAAGATTTATGCATCATATTGGTGTCGTGTCGTTCCTGCTCTGGCATGGACTTGAAAGACCCCCAGCAACAGTAAATGTTGTATTGATGTTGTAAATATTGTAGCTGTTGAATATGGAAAAGGCAGAGAGCCTTCTTTTGCAACGTGTTGCATCAGAAGGACAGTATTGACAGTGGAGAAACACTGAGAAATAATCCTTTTTTTTTCACTTGTCATTTATTGCACTGTTATGTTCTCTTAAAAAATGCCTCAATAATACTAATCCCTTTCTAAAATTTACTTAAAATGCCCTTTAACAAAGGATCATCTTATTTTGAAATTATTTCTATTTTGTAGCTGTGGTAGTAGAAAGGAAAACCTCAACTATTCCTATTTTACTGCCAGTGTCATACCAATTTTCTTGCTTATACACCAATACTAGTACCACCCTCTCCCTATCTTGGCCATGTGAACTGGAAGAGCTATCCCTTTGCATATGGCATCATCAAAGACAAGATCTGGTGTAATATAGAATAGCATAGCATAGCATAGCATAGCATAGCATAGCATAGCATAGCATAGCATAGCATAGCATAGAATAGAATAGAATAGAATAGAATAGAATAGAATAGAATAGAATTAACCAGGTTGGAAGAGACCTTCAAGATCATTGCATCCAACCTATCATCCAACACCACCCAATCAACTAAACCATGCAATGAAGCACCCTATCAAGTCTCCTCCTAAACACCTCCAATGATGGTGACTCCACCACCTCCCCAGGCAGCCCATTCCAATGGGCAATCACTCTCTGAAGAATTTCTTCTTAACATCCAGTCTCACCTGCCCTGGCGCAGCTTGAGACTGTGTCCTCTTGTTCTGGTGCTGGTTGCCTGGGAGAAGAGACCAGTCCCCACCTGTCTACAACCTCCCTTCAGGTAGTTGAAGAGAGCTGTGAGGTCTCCCCTGAACCTCCTCTTCTCCAGGCTAAGCAACCCCAACTCCCTCAGTCTCTCTTCATACGGCTTGTGTTCCAAACCCCTCGCCAACTTCATTGTCCTTCTCTGGACACACTCCAGCAAGTCAACCTCCTTCCTAAACTGAGGGGCCCAGAACTGGACACAGGACTCAAGGTGTGGCCTAACCAATGCAGTGTACAGGGGGAGAATGACCTCCCTGCTCCTGCTGGCCACACTGTTGCTGATACAGGCCAGGATGCCATTGGCCTTCTTGGCTGCCTGGGCACACTGCAGGCTCATGTTCAGCCTACCATTGACCAGCACCCCCAGGTCCCTCTCTGCCTGGCTGCTCTCCAGCCACTCTGACCCCAGCCTGTAGCACTGCCTGGGGTTGCTGTGGCCAATGTGCAGCACCTGGCACTTGGTTGTGTAATCAAAGCAGGATATGTGTGTAACATCTTTGTCTTGGAATGACTCTCAGCATGATTGGAACTCACTCAGGTCACATTTACAAAGGGCCCTTCGATAGCTCCTTGAAATATAATGTCCAAACATTGAAGCATCAGCTGGAACTGCAGTTAGCAAATATACAACAGGTGAGGATTGATTCAACATGGCAAGCACTGAACAAAGATCTGAGCTGGTTGAATCCAAACAATTGGTTCTCAGGTCTGAATCTGAGTGTGGGTTAGAGGTGGAATCCTGTGATTGGCATTGCAATTGTAGTGTTAATGGTGTTTGTAATCATAGCTTTTAGGAACATGAGGGTGGTCAGGACACAAGTGATGGCTGCTGGTTCAAACAATATAAAAATGGGGAGTTGTAGGAAAGCAAAAAGTATCTATGGAAGGTTTCAGGACAAGAAGAACAAGAGACTGCTGATACTGGAAGGATGCCTGATGATAAAGGGCTGACTGTAGTAAACAACCTGAAGTGTGAGACAGGAGGATGCTTGCTTCCATGCTTGAGAAGCTCAACCTGATATGGGATGAAGATAACAATGGACAGCTGCATATCAAAGGAGAAAACTCAATTAGCAGCAGTGGTGCAAGAATGTCGGGAATTGCTTACCCTGATTGATTTTTCCTATATAAAACTGCTTGTTCTGTGCCAGTAAACAATTCCTGCTCTACCAACAAGGAGTCCTTGCATGCATTCCAACAATTAGCTTAGAAGAGATTAGTAGAGGACAGGAGGGGGAAGGGGAGAGGAAAGGATAGGGGGAGGGGAGATTAAAATCTTACCTGAATTAGAGGGGG
>CM037645.1:694487-812820 GCA_015227895.2 Colaptes auratus
AGTAAATATTTCAAGAGTTAGTTATTATCAAATCATCATTGTTAAAGCATTTAGCAATTATCCAGTCTAAATAACTATGTAACATTTTAGAGATTAACAAATTGTTAATGATGTAGTGATGATTAACTTCCAAAACAAATGTTATAGAGAAAAATACTTCACTTGAGTGTGTGAAGTTTTGTTGTTCTATAGCTAGCTTTACATAAAATCACAGGCTTGGATTAATAAGCCATTTTTCATTTCGACTGCCCTATCCAACACCTACTCCTGGTCAGCAGCTGAGACTGTTAGGAGAATGCTCTCTATCTGTTGCTGGCAGCATTTCCTACCAAATTTGTTTTCACGGGAGCTTGGGTAGAATCCATCAAATGGGGATTTCAAACATGGTATTGTCTTATTTTCTAGATTCTAACCTGTCTCTGAATTCAGAGTTTAGATCTCGCCTTATTTACCAAAAGAACTTTTTGTTCCATTGCACAGGCCTTCATTTAGACCTTCCATGGCACAGCTGGTAGCACATAAGACTCACTGCGAAGGTCGTGAGTTCAAGCCTGCAATGGGGCAGCGTGTTCTCTCTGGGGAGCAATGTCCTTTCACTTGGTGCCATGTTCTCGTTATGGGGTTTGTGGAGAAAGGTGGACTCGATGATCTTTGAGGTCTCTTCCAACCTTAGCTGTACTGTACTGTAATTATCAGACCTAAACATCGCTGCTGCACTAAATCCCTTTGTAAGACCTCTACTGGTCAAACGTGGAACGCAGTATTTATACCTGTGGATACGAGCCAGTGTGTGCTGGGTCATTAGTAAGCTCCAGTTTCTGCTCTTACATGGAACGTTTAACGCTTCATTTCTTGAAAATCACACGTGACCTATACAATGGGGACACAGACAAGAGTGAGCTTTTATACTGAGCTTGGTTAAAATAGTGTGAAGTACCTGAAACTAGCTCTTGCAATCAGCTCTGGGAAATGGGTTTTGTCCTGAGTAATATTCTTAAAAAAAGAAAAAGCAGTAGTCAAGTGCTGGATTCAGGAAGCTGTACAGCACACCAAAACCCCACCACACTAGTTACCTACCTTTAAAAGAAATTTTTTTTTCCCCTTCCACCCCCACTTACAACAGCTTTTGAATATACAATACTAGCTGAAGGAAATATTGGCACTGTTAAGTCTCTGTGCTGCAGTCACCATGCAGCTGGCTCCTCCGCCTCATCCCTGTGCTAAGCAGCAGCCGGGAGCAGGGACCCTTTCTGTCCTGAACCTGCCTGGAGCTGCCTGCTCTGCGCTGGCCTGGCATCCATCTAGGACTCCTTGGAATCATTGGAGACAGTTGTGGCAGTGTAAACAAAAGCAAACAATAAAACCCCCAACAAAGCCACTCATGCTGAGCTCATCTATTTTGATATCGGTGTTGGAAATCTAAGCAGAGAAAATCCAGTCAGAAGGAGATGTTTGCCAGTGCCACTTTTAATCAGTCTTTCCTGTATTAGGAGGAATAAGTAGTCTCAATTTCTCAACAAGGAAGGTAGAAGATTACCTTTTCCCATGCTTCAGTCTAAGGAATTCTTTAAGGAAACAAAATCATAGTTTGTGCTTCTTTCATTTGTCCAGGTAAGGGTTTTTTTATTATCTGTGGATTTCTTTGCTAGCCAGGTATTAACGTGGGGTTTACTGGCTCTGTTTCTTTGAAAAAATTTCTCTTGGCTGCCCTCTGGAATTGAGGGCAGAAGGAGAAGCTGAGTAGCATTCCCGTTGCTGTGGTTTCTCTTGCATAATGTGTAGCTTCCAGGCCTGTTTTCCCCTAGAGCTAAGTTTTTGCCCTTGAGTAATTCATTGTTCAGAGCTGTGAAGAGACCCTTATCTTCTATAGCCTGACATGAATGGGTATTAGGAAACAGTGCATATGCATTGGAATCACCATCCCTGGACATCTTCATGAACCATGTGGACGTGGCACTTCAGGATGTGGTTTAATGGCCATAGTGGTATTAGGTCAATGGTTGGACTCAATGATCATAGAGGTCTTTTCCAACCACAACAATTCTATGACTCTGTGATGTGTGAGCATGGTAAGTTTTGTTTAGGCTATAATTGGAGGGGGAAAAAAACCACAAATTACATTGTTCCTACCAGTAAAAGCAAGTCAAATTTATCCCTGCCCCTTATTTTGGACAGCTGTCTGGTGACCCAGATAATGGCTCAAAGTCACCCTTTTCCTTCTCTCTTTAACTCGGCTCAATTTCCTAATCTGGTTCAACCATGCAGCTGCAAAGCTCTTGTTCAGCAATTTCAGATGGTTGTGCACGTGTGCCTCAGAGGAGGGAATGAAGCAGTAGCTCATATTGACATAGCTCAGCTTAGGCTGCCGGAGAACACAGTTTTAAGTTAACAGAAAACCAACCTGACAATAAGGGAAGTGACTGTCTCATGGTTTAGTGGCTGCTGACCACTGAAGATAAGCATAAAATAGAGCAGAGGGAATTCAGGAAAGGGAGCAAAGCAGTCTGTACCTAGGGTGGCTTAGGTTGCTGAGAAAATAGAATTATGCCTTTAGTTACTTTATGGTTTGCACTAGCCCTCTACTCTGCCAGTCTAAAAATGAAAACTCGTCTAGTCTGAGACGTAACCAAGTTTGTTCATGGTATTTTCATGTAAATAGCAATTAATCCAATTTTAATCTTCCTATACTGTGTTGATTCTGATGCTATCGGACTAGTAGGTAGTTCAGAATGAAATACAGGCAACCTTGGGGTGGTGCGTGGGGGGGGGGGCTGGGTGGTTTTTAAATCACAGCACACATGGAGTATTTATTTTGAAAGAAATACTAGCTGGCTCTCCTGTGTAAAGATAGTTCCCCAGCTGCAGTGCTGGTTCCTAAATGTAACACATTCAGTTACATCCTGAGAATTTTATAGTGTTTTCCTTCATCCCCATCATCAGGAAGTTAGAAGCAATAAGCAGGGCTTAGCAGAAACCTGTAATAGCTAGTTCTGCTCTACTGTCAGTATGCTTTTTCATTCATTCAATTCTAAAAATGGGTAGCTGAAGTTAATACAGTCTTTGATTCTCTTGCAACAGAAGTGTCTTCATAAATTTGCTCGATGTTCTAAATGACCGAGCCAATTAAAGTCGAGTTTTCATCCGAAAGGAGCAATTTTAAGGCAATAAGAGACATGCAAACAGTGCTGGGTGCACAATGCACACTAATCACTTTCTAACTACCCTTTAAATATTCTACTCTTAATACATATGCATATAAAGGTGGGTTTATTTAAATTAGTTTGTCCTTCTGGTGGCCTTTCGATGATGTAATCTTCTGGTCAGCACAGCCGGTGGGTTGTGTGCTAAGTCCCTGTGATTGTATCTTCTTAGCTCTGTTGTTACAATCAACGTCCTTCCCAGGGATGGGTTTTCACATAGGTTCTTATGATTCTCACAATGTTGTCTCTTGTGTTCACATCTTCTGTAGCAATCTCTCTTCCTTTCTCATCCTTGAACAACTTATTGTTTCATAAATTTCAACTGTTAGCTGTTAATTCCTAACATTTCACTGGGGCCTTAGTATACATATATTAAAAACAAATAAATTAATAAACAATGGGTTGTAATAAAACTAAAATCTTGCTCTATACTAAACCAAGTCAAATTAATCATAAACAACTGATTATAATAAAGCCTGAAAAGAATCTCACTCTAGTTGCATATGTAAGTTCCCAGTGTCCGATCCCTTGTTTCATCATTCATGCTCCTGCTTTTGCTTTAATCAAAATCATCTAATTGACACGAATTATCATTCCATTTATCACACTCAAGTAACTTCTTCCTCTTCCCACTGATATTTATTAGCTTAATTCCATTTGCACTAATATTCTTTACCTCTCATTAGTAAGTCAATTCTTAACTCAATTTTCTCCCAAACGAGGTAGCTCAAAATACTTTAAGTAAATATTTCCCTTGGTGGCAAGTCTTAAGCTTAAAACTTAAAGCCGAAACAAAGGGAGGGTATACAAACCTCCTGAGCACAACGTACCTCTCCCTCTGCACAACTGGTGAAAAGACAGCAGATTTTGTTAACAAGCAGAAGGCCTCACCTTTCACAGTCTGTTACTGTAGCATGATACAACTTTTCTAACCGAGTTAGAATGTGCCCTATAATTTTTCTTGCAGACTTTCATCAGCAAATTACATAATTGAAATGTCTCTTCCTCTTTTTTTAATGCCCTTCTTTGTGGGGCAGATATACGTTGGGACAGTGGTGTAGATCAAGTCATTTGAATAGTTAAAGGTGACGTACTTTGCAACTAGCACTTGGGGAGAAGCAGAGGTTTGGAGGTGGAACAAGTAGAACGTCGCCTGTTTCTCTGAACGTCACTCCCAGAGGTGCATTGTCTACAAGACAAAATGGTCCTTCATAGCTCATGGGGAAAAATAAACATGAGAGTCTCCTATGAAGAACAGGGTGCTTGTGGTTTTGTTCCAAATACCTTAAGCGATTCAACTAAAGAGTTCAGAAATACATTCAGCAGTGCTGCTTTTATTGTTGTTATTGGTATTTTGCAGCAGAACTCTTTTCATAGGCCTACATATAATATTTATTTTGTAATAGTAAATGATAATTGCTGAACTTTCTAGAAAGGAAAACCGGAATTTTGCAATATGCGAATTGAACAACTTCACGTTAAAGTTAAGGTAGGTTCATTCTAGACAGAAATACCAAAATGAGCACGAAACATGATGTTTCATCTCCCTGAATATGTACATATTCAGAATATGCATGTTAGCAGCCTTTCCCTTTAATGGATCAGGTGTGATCAGGTCACTACTACTACTATTATTGGAAGACATGTATCTTACTGTGGGCTGCCTTTTTCATATGGCTCTTGAAAGACTAAGTTGTAGATGTTGGCTTTATTGCTGTGTTTTTGCAGGGTTAAGCTGACCTCCTGCTTGCTAGTTCCTGCCAGCCTTGCTGAAGGAAGGGTAAGCTTTTGGCGTTTTGGGGAAGAGGCACAATTTGTGAATGTGAACGTGCTCATTCTAGCAGGTGCGTTCTGCATATTGACGGGGCGGAGACGGGGGGTGGAAATCACAGAGCAGCGATAGGATGAGCCTGGTTTAAAAAAGAAGGAACGCAAAGGAACCCGTCACCTCCTCCGGGCGGGGTTCCCTGCTCCGCGGGGCCGGCGCAGGAGCGCAGTGACAGCCCCGCGCCGCCTCCGCTCATTTGCGACCTCCTCCGTGTCATTTTAAGTTGCTGCCGTGAGCCAGTGGGGCTCCTCCCGCCCGCTGACATCATTAACTAGCCAGTTCCCTCCAGCTGCAGAGCTCTTCAGTTTCTTTTTTTAAACTGAAGGGGAGGCGGGTTTCTTGCTTTAGGGAATGCATTGCCTTGCCTGCCGGAGCCTAGGTGTTGACGTGTAACAGAGCTGGCAGCAGGATGGTAGTTGACGCAGCCAATTCCAATGGGCCGTTTCAGCCCGTGGCCCTTTTGCATATTAGAGGTGAGTTACTGTGCGCGGGGGAGAGAATCGCGACCCTCTGACGAGCTAATAAATGGCTATTGTGGCGCTAGGATATAAGGGGCGCAGGACGTCCTTTGTAGCCCCGTCCCCTTCGGTTTGTCACAGCCGCAGGAAAAGGAGGCGATTGAAAGCCCCTTTCTGTTAAATGTGTTTTGGGAAGCTTTGAGTATTCGTTAGAGGCATTGCGTGCATAGTTAAAAGCAGGTTTTACTGCCTTCTGCCGTGACTCTCCCATCCCCCTTTCAAGCTGTGCTGATGTCAAAGGATGTGAAGTCCCTACCCCAGAAAGGTACTGTGTTGGGGGAGGGAAGAGCCAAGTTCTCGCTCTACAGTTTCTATGGAATGAGGGCAAATGTCGATATGTTTCAAAGCCTTTTTTTGTGTGAATCGGTCAGATGAGACTC
Organism: Colaptes auratus; assembly: GCA_015227895.2. Classification (NCBI taxonomy): domain Eukaryota; kingdom Metazoa; phylum Chordata; class Aves; order Piciformes; family Picidae; genus Colaptes; species Colaptes auratus. The sequence goes on from CM037645.1 coordinate 700,414, forward strand.
CTTTGAAATTCACTGCAGCTTCTAAAAGAATTGGAAGTGTTATTGGGGAGGAAAGGGGGGGGTGAGATGTGACATTTATGATGAAAATATCCTTTATGCATTCAGAAAGCATTTCCTAGAAGAGATGTGGCTCAGCTTCAACCAGCTAGCTCTTACATGCCTACTGCTTCATGCAGTTCTGAATGTTCAATTTCTTAACAGAACTATGCTCTTTCTAGTTTGTAGAATGAGTGCACTACAAATCTACATTTGATATAATTCGTTGGGAAATGTGCTTTGGTACAACATTTCTACATCACACTGAGTGTCTCTCTCTTTTTTGCAGTTTGTAAAATTTTGCATTGCTATGGATTTCTTTTGTGTGTGTATTTTTTTTAGCTGGCTGTTAACCAACCAAGCTTGTCTTTTGTTTCTTTTACTTAAGGTGGCTTTGGCTTAAAACTTCTTATGAACGCAGAATGTGCGTTAGCTGGGATGAGTACACCTTGAGCAGTGGCATTCATATGCAAGAAATGCAAAACACAGGTAGCTGATACCTTTCTTAATTACTTTTGCTTCTCAGCTTTCATTGGCATAGGCTAGATGTTAGTTCTGAAAGGAGGAGTTTTTCATTAGTTTATAGACTGAAAAAAAATGTATGCTTTAAAAGTTTTTCTTAAAAAACCAATTCCACAGCTGTGAAAAGCCTGCTCCTTTAAGCAGTAGCACTGGCCTTCACGTATTGAAAAAAGGTGATTTCCCTTTGTCAATTTTAAGAAAGGCTTTGTGATCTTTTGGAATTGTATTTTCTGCTGTCTGTCATGGAGAGATAATTGATGCATTTTCCTCCTACTAACATGGCTTTTATCATCTTTATTTTAGCTCCTGGCTGTCGTGTAGATACATGTTGGCATAGTGTGTTTATGGTAGTTTGTGGTCGTGTGAGGGTAGACTTTTCCAGGTGTGATCAGAGGGACTGATCTATTGCTTATGAGCATATTGCCTGCTCTGAAGGTTTAGTTAAAAAAACAACTGACCAAATCTATTTTGAAGTGTGATGCTTACTACCTTCCAGCATTGTACTGTTCAAGTCTGATAAATAGCTGGAATATTGGGTAGTACTGTTGTAAGCAATGTCGAAAGAGTCAAGGGATAAGACTCTCTTTTTTCCTCCAGTCATTGTTTTCTTGGTATAATGCCTTAGTGATTTTGAAATTGAGAAACGGGACTTCCTAGCCCATGTGAATTATACTTCTTTTCACAAAGATCAAATTAGGCTGCAACGTCTTTCTCTTCACCCAGATACCACTTTCACAAGAGGAATGTGAAACATTGTCTGTCATGTTGCTAGCATAGTGTAGATAAAGATGCTGCTTAAAATTTTTTCAAGACTTAACTGTTGTATATTTAACTAATGAATTTCAATCAGTTTTATTAGATTGGTGAATAACAAAATTTAGCACTATAGACCATCAAGAATACTCCTTGTCTTTTAAGCTGACATAGTAGTAGGTTTGTGCACAAGCTGTCACATCCAGGGTATAGAATAGAATAGAATTAACCAGGCTGGAAAAGACCTTCAAGATCATCAAGTCCAACCTATCATCCAACACCATCTGATCAACTAAACCATGGCACCAAACTCCCCATCCAGTCTCTTGCTAAACACCTCCAGTGATGGTGACTCCACCACCTCCCTGGGCAGCACATTCCAATGGCCAATCTCTCTTTCTGTGAATGACTTCTTCCTAAGATGCAACCTAAACCTCCCCTGGCACAGCTTGAGACTGCATCCTCTTGTTCTGGTGCTGGCTGCCTGGGAGAAGAGACCACCCGCAGCTGGCTACAACCTCCCTTCAGGTAGTTATAGGGAGCAAGAAGGTCTCCCCTGAGCCTCCTCTTCTCCAGGCTAAGCAACCCCAGCTCCCTCAGCCTCTCCTCACAGGGCTGTGCTCCAAACCCTCCCCAGCTTTGTTGCCCTTCTCTGGACACCTTCCAGCAACTCAACCTCTTTCCTAAACTGAGGGGCCCAGAACTGGACATAAGGGTGTGACATAAGCAAGGAACACTGAATGAGTTGTTTTTTCTGTTTGGTGGGGTTTTTTACATAAAGAGGTTATACATACAGCCTCATCAACTGTCATCACCTTTTGAACAAAAACTGAGCCATGAAGAAAAACATTTATTACTTGTTCTTGGCTCCATTGTGTCCTTTTTTGACTAGTGTGTAGTGCCCAGGACTGTCCGCTCAGAAAGACAGCATACAGCATACAGTTAGAAGCAGTGAACAGTATGCTGGAAATGAGAAGAATGAGTGCAGATGGGAGAGGGGAGGAAAGGAATTCACTTTACAACGTGTAAGGCGCGGTGTTAGATTTGTTTCCCTCTTGTCTCTATTGCACTTTAAACTAGTAGGCCGGTGAAGTGCAGAAGGCATCCTGCTTGGACTTGGAGGCATCAAGGGGGAGAAAGTAGTAAAAAAACCACTAGGTCTTAAAAACTTTTCAAGGTATGTGCTGAGAATGTGATAAGATTTTTGACAATGCATACTTAGAGATGAAGAAATGGTTACAAGGATGTATGTAGGCATTATATTTGCCTTTCAGTCTGTAATCACCCCCCCAACTCTCAAATGAATTCAAATAAGAGATCCTGAGCTTACCTCTTGTTGATGTCTGATGTTGTACGTGTGTCCTCTGGCTATCAAGGGTCAAACTTTGTGATGAAATGCTGGTGCAAATGCTGATCTAGTTATGGGTAGTAATTATTGTCAGCTATGTCCAGTCTCATGGGTCATAGCAGGTGTCTAATTGCCGTGCTCACTCATGACTTCATTCCCATCGTTCGGGCTGCTGAGCCTGTCGCCGGCCAGTCACCATGTTTTCTTAATGTGTACACAGGTACATGATGTGCATTCTGTGGATCAAGTGAAGCTGGGAAACTTTCTTTTTGGACAGCTTTAAGTGTGTGCTCTGTGTCTGGACAGGAGTTAAAGTGGACTGTCAGGCTGTAATTTAAAGGACTGAGACAATTAAGGCAGACTTGACTTACATAAATGCTAGGAAGAATGTAGCATTCCTTCAGGTTAGCTGTGTTTAACCAGCTTTTAAACTCCAGTTACTTAACAACAAGTGGCTGTATTTCTGTAGCTACAGTACCTGGGAAACCTTTCTATCCGTAGTACACCAAGAGATGTGTATTCTCTTCATTGGGGTTCAGTTTGCTATGGTATAGTGTAATGTGCGTTACATGACATTTATTGTAAGCAACATATACAGAATGGGGTTGGTTTTGCATACATAAAGGTCTGGTTTAGATTTGTGAAAGCTTGTAACTGGTAAGCTCTGAATGGCCCACAGTATTGCTAAGATAACTACCTTGCTTCTGTGCCATGGGGCTGGAGTTAAGGTCAGTGGATCACTTGCAATAGTGGCAAGGGAATGGAGGAGCTTTGGAGTATGTTTACATCAGGGTTTCTTGTTTAGGAAATGCTATTTGATCTTCAGTCATGCTGTGAACTTTCTCTGTAGCATTGTGCAGAAGTGCTTATGATGGGCTTCTGGAAAGACCAGTCTGTTTGCCTGGGTGACTGGTATTGGTGTGGTATGGTTTGTATTCATTGGAGCAGCTTACGATTTACATTAGTACACCTCCAGTTCTGTGGTGGGGTGAGAAAGTTCCCCCCACACACACAAGGAAAGAAACCACAGCTAGCTCAGTCGGAAAAAGCAGATGAAAGCTCTATTTACAGGCATCAATGGAATGCAATGAATATGTACACAAATATACAATATTTACAATATATACAGGAAAACACAGCAATGAACACAATGCAGAAAAGCCTTTTCCCTCCAGCCGGCCATGGGGGTTCTCTGAATTCCCCTCTCTCCCTCCCTACCTCCCCTTTTTCCCAAAAGGGTTAGAGAGAGAGAGAAAGGCAATTAAGGAAGAAAAATTCTGTTAGCTCAAAAGCACATGCAAGAATTAGCTTTCTGATCTGGTTAGCTGTTAACTCAAGGCCGTTCCTGCTTCAGAAAGAGAGAAGCCGTTCAGCCTACAGGACAGAGAAGCACAGACTGCACCCAGCCTGAACCCAGACCAGACTGAACTAACAGAACCCAAACTTCAAATTGCATTCTACAATCTACCAATGAAATTAGTTTAGACTATCTTGGTTTTGTTTAAATATCAAAAACATTCAGCCAGAGTGTTCAGCAACTGTCTCTTTCTTAAAGACACAGCCTCAACCGGTCACAAGTTCATTGGGGAAACGGAGGAGCAGGATAACTCAGATAATGCAAAAAGAAAGGGAAATAAATTATGAGTTAAGAGGCTCTAAGAGTAAAGATGAATGTAGAAAAGAGAAGTCTCTGGTGCAATTGATTTGTGGAGCACTGAGATCCATATATTAACAAGGCTGCAAACCAGCAAAGCTCCCTGCAGCACAGTGTGATGCAGCCTGATTTAGTTCATGTGGAATAGGTGGCTTGTCTTCCCACAGATAACTCTGAGACATCTCTGGAGAAATGCTTTGAGAATTGTGTCAAATATCTTGAGAATACATTAACCTGTTTCCAGCTGTTTATTGGGGAAAAATTTACTGCTTAACCTAACGCTGTGTTTTGTTTTGTGACTTTAACGCTTGCAGATTAAGGCTTTGGTTATAGCCAAGATAAATGGCAAAGGGGGTTTCATCCTTCAGAAACTAACCAGTTACTTTGTAACTTGGGATATGTTAAAATTGTTTGCAAATTAAAGGATGTGTTCTTGAATTTGGGTAAAGGATTTTAATTTGTGTAAGAGAGAAACAGCAGAAGTGTTCCATATGTCTGTTTAATAACTATATGTTAAAGGTACCGTATCTGAATTTGTGTGTGCTTGTATTGCACTGATGCACTGAAGTAACTGCTTGCTTCAACTTCATGCAGCATGCTTGAATTTGTTGTTAAGTTAGGGATTTTTTTTTTAATGCTTAATTAGCAAATAATTCCACAGCATCTATGATTAGTTTCTCTGCTAGCATTTATTTCTGATGATGTTGATAAATCAGCGTCACTTTAGTTCTCGATTCTAGGTTACCTCTATGAACTTCTGTCACGCAAATACATTATATACTGGAAAAACCTCTGGTGCTTGAGTACATGCTGTATGTGTACTACTCACCTAGTAGTGTTCATTCAGCTCTGGGAGGAAACTTTTCAGAGTGTGATCATAGAACGGTCCAGGCTGGAAGGGGGACTGGATTGAAGGTTGAGGAGGGCAGATTTGGAATGGAGCTTGGGAGGAAATTGTTTGGAGTGGGGGTGGTGAGTTGAGCCTGGAGCAGGTTGCCCAGGGAGGTGCTGGCTGCCCCCTCCCTGGAGGTGTTGAGGGTCAGGTTGGATGAGGGCTTGAGCAGCCTGGTGTGGTGGAAGGTGTCTGTGTCCATGGCAGGGGGCTGGAGCTGTCTGATCTTTGAGGTCCCTTCCAGCCCAAAGCATTCTCTGAATGCTTGAATTTGGATGCTCAGCAGAACTGCAATGAAGGAAACTTGAAATAAGCAAAGTTGTGGAACTGGTTCAGAGCCCCGGGGGTTGGGTGTGAGTTTGGAAGCTGTTCTGACCTCAGCTGCCTGTTCTTGAGCTCAGGATCTGCTTTTGTCCTTAGTTGCTGGGTTCTTGAGCTTGGGAGCTGGGTGTGAGCTTGGCCCCTGCCTTGAATTTAAAATGGGAGAGTTCAGCCAGTTGGAAGTTGAAGCTGAGCTGCTTTTCACTGCAGGGCTTCAGAGTTTGTGATGCTCAAAAGGCAGATCTCAAAGAGCTGCTGCAGGAGTTGAGCTGAAGTGGAACAGTGGCCTGCAGAGGCAAAAGCTTTCCCCTCCCAGTCAGCCTCTGGAATCATCTCCCCAGGGCAGCGGTGGATTCCCCTGCAGGGCAGAGTTGGAAGGCTCAGCTTGGCAGGGGGCTGGGCCAGCTCCTTTCAAGTCCAGAGTCAGCTGGCAAGGTTGGAGCAGCTGAGCCTTGGGGTCCCTTGCAGCCTGGCATTCTGTGCCAGCAGAGCCGTGCTGATGGTTTTGAGGGCACTTGGAAAGCTTCTTGAGCATTTGTGAAGCATGTGCAACACATCCCTGAGCCTAGAAACTGCCTCAGCTCTCTTCAGGATGAACTCTGCAGAGCTTGAAGAGCTTTCAAGGAATTTGGCAGAGTTTTGGAGGACTTTGGAAGGGCTTTTGTTTCTCCTCCTCCTTGTCCTCTTCCTTGCCCTCCTCTGCCTCATCCTTTTCCTCCTCTCCCTGGAGACTACACTTAGAATCCTGGAGTGGTTTGGGTTGGCAGGAACCTGCAGGCTTTGCAAACAGTCCCTCTACAGCCTTCTTGTAGTCCCCTTCAAGTACCAGAAGGTCACTCTTAGGTCTCCCCAGAGTCTTCTCATCTCCTCTCCAGGCTGAACACCCCCAGCTCCCTCAGCCTGTCCTCGTAGCAGAGCTGCTCCAAGCCCCTGATCATTTCTGTGTCCCTCCTCTGGACCCTCTCCATCAGGCCCATGTCCTTCCCGTGTTGAGGGCTCCAGAGCTGGCTGCAGTCCTGCAGGTGAAGTCTCAGCAGAGCCAAGTGCCAGGCTGCCCTCTGTCCATCTCTGCCCATGCTGCTTTTGGTGCCGCCCAGGCTGCCCTTGGCCTTCTGGGCTGCAGGCTCACCCTGTCTGTTCCTGTCCAGCTTCTTGTCCACCAGCACCCCCCAGTCCTTTTCTGCAGGGCTGCTTCCTAACCCTCCTCCCCCCAGCCTGTCCTGATTGTGAGGATTGTCCCAGGCCAGGGGCAGGACCCTGCCCTTGCTCTTGTTGAACCTCAGGAGGTTGCCCTGGGCCACCTCTGCAGCTTGTCCCCTTGAGCTCCTCCAACGTGTTCTGCAGGGTATTGTCTTGGGTTTAAGGAGGCAGAGAGGCTCTCTGAGCCTTATCAAAGGAGTTCATGTAAAGCTCTGCCCAGAGGGTTGGATAGAATTGGGCAGTTTCCATGGCTGTGCTGTTCAGAGCTGCATCCTACAGTGCAAAGCATCAAATCCACAACAATCCATAGTGCGCCTCGGCCACGGGACCCAAGCAACCTCCCCAGGCCAAAGCTTCCTCCAAAGCTCCACCAAAGCAGGCCAGAACCCCAGGCCCCAATTGCCTTCCCCCTCCACCATGTCTCTCTGCCCCTCCTCCCCCCATACCCAAGAGATGCAGTTACAGATTCTGGTAGGCAGCTCCCAGGTGAGCCAGGCCGCTCCAGGCCGCAGTTGGCAGCATTGCCAAGGCCTCAAAGCTCCTCTGCAGAGAGAGATCACAGAAGATGTTCCTGGGAGCCGAGAGGAAGGGCAAAGGAGGTTGGAGAGCCTGTGCTGTTCCTTTGTAAAGAGTGGGTGCAGGCCTTGTGGGAATGAACTAAGATAGATGACACTTTCTGGTGTACCTCTGGACTCTGCTGTCCCTTTGGGAGGTCTCTACGCTCTGGTGTAAGGCATCCCAGTGCCTCGCACCCACCACAGGGATTCTCCTCCATGCTCTAATCCAGGGGCTTCTGTAGGGTCATGCTGGCTGTGTAGATCAGCCCTGGGGATTTGGTGGGGCCCTGGGGACTCTCGGAGTGCAGCAAGTGACCACTCACTTCAATGGATGGAGAGATGGAGGGTGAAGGCTGCAGGGGGTGGGAGGGCTTAGTTCAGCAGCTGTGTGGCTCTGCCTGGCTCCTGCCTACAATGGTGCTGGCAGCAGCTGACCCCAGAAGCTCAAAGCCCCAAACCCTGCCTGGCTCAGGACAGTCCCCTGCCGCCTCCTGCCATCCAGCACAGCGCAAGCAGGCACTCAGGGCTCCTAGCCACACAGCCCAGCCATACCCATGGCAGGAGTCACCTGAGGTCTCACTCCCTCTCTGTCCCCCTTCCTCTCATCAGTTGCTGCATGAGGTGGCTGCAGCTTCCCTCCCCAGCCCTCATCTGTAACCCCCCTTTGGCTTGGTGCTGTTCTTTCAGCCCTCCAGCTGATCCCAACCTTTAGTCTCCGGCCCCTTCCCTTCTTGTGCTCCTGCTTCCAGCCCAGTTCCTTAGATGCTTCCTCAGCCACAGCATTTCCCACTCCACCCTTCCAGCTGCAGTGGCCGTGGAGGTGGGGGACACAGGGGCATGGGACAGCCAAGGCGGCAGGGACATAGATGGGCTGGGAATGAGGGAAGGGACTGGGAGTGGCCAGGCAGGAATTAGGCCTTGTCCCCCCAAAAAGGGGACAGGGTACAGGTCCCATGTGATTAATGTATGTGAAGGAAATGGCAGAATCTGGCAGGACTTCAGGAGTTGAAAGGAGTGAGCTGTGCTGCAGCTCTGCGTGTGTCAGCTGGGAGATGAACAACAGCCCAGGGGCACTGTGCCCTCCCACCAAACCTCTTTTGCTCTTGCGGATGTGGAGTGGCAGCTCCAGGAGAACTGCAAAGAGAAAACTGAGAGAGATGGTCAGGGAGAGGAGGAAGCCAAACCCTTTCCACTGAGTCCCTTTGGGCTGCAGGTGTGTGAAGGGTGCTGGAGGTGTCAGGTTTGGGCAGGAGACAGAGACTCCTGCATGCCAGTGAGGGCTGAAGAGGTCTAACAAGAAGCTGCCCAAGTCCCTTCCCCCTTTGCTTCATCTGCAGAGATCGTGAAGCTCCCTTTGTCTGTGTCTTCAGGGCTGCTGTGATCTTCTCTTGGGGAGTGGGCAGCAGAGAGGTGTATGCAGGGCAGAGCTGAGCACAGAGTGGGTGTGGTGGGGGCAGGGCCAGGGAGGAGAGTCTGCCCTTGTTGAGGCCTCCCATCTTGATCAGCCCTGGCTGTGTGCTGTGCCTGTGCTGCTGGGCTTGGGAGCTGCCCCCAGCAAGGCTGAGCTGTGCTGCCTGGTCCTGGGCAGTGCTGAGCCATCCCTTGCAGGCCAGTGCTCTCTTCTGAGCCCTTTGTTTCTCTCTGTCAGGTATCGGAGAGCAGCGAGGGAAGACAGCAGCAATCAATGTGATTGATAAGCACGCTTCAACTTTATTGCCCGGATACACAGCTTATAAGGCATCTCAGCTAAATATGCACAAGCGTCACTAGTCTATTGGTCTCTGACTGAAGGCAACATTATAATATCCAGCCCACCTGCAATTAGGTCTGTGTACAATATCAAAGGCTCTGTGTACATTCCCAGAAAACTCCCTTCTCACTAGCTCTTCCTTTCCCATCCAATTATCTTACAAACACACAGCTGTGAGAACAGCTACGAGGCCATAGTGACCTTGCTGCTTCAGCAAGTCACAGTATCACAGTATCACAGTATCACAGTATAACCAAGGTTGGAAGAGACCCCAAGGATCATCAAGTCCAACCTGTCCTAACAGACCTCACAACTAGACCATGGCACCAAGTGCCACATCCAATCTCCCCTTGAACACCTCCAGGGACGGCGACTCCACCACCTCCCTGGGCAGCCCATTCCAATGACGAATGACTCGCTCAGTGAAGAACTTCCTCCTCACCTCGAGTCTAAACCTCCCTGGCACAGCTTGAGACTGTGTCCTCTTGTTCTGGTGCTGGTTGCCTGGGAGAAGAGACGAACCCCCTCCTGTCTACAACCACCTTTCAGGTAGTTGTAGAGGGCAATGAGGTCACCTCTGATCCTTCTCTTCTCCAGGCTAAACAATCCCAGCTCCCTCAGCCTCTCCTCATAGGGCTTGTGCTCAAGGCCTCTCACCAGCCTTGTTGCCCTTTTCTGGACACGCTCAAGTAGCTCGATGTCCTTCTTAAACTGAGGGGCCCAGAACTGGACACAGTACTCAAGGTGTGGCCTAACCAATGCAGAGTACAGGGCAGAATGACCTCCCTGCTCCTGCTGGCCACACTATTCCCAATACAGGCCAGGATGCCATTGGCCTTCTTGGCCACCTGGGCACACTGTTGGCTCATGTTTAGGTGGGTGTCAATCAGCACCCCCAGGTCCCTCTCTGTTTGGCCGCTCTCCAGCCACTCTGACCCCAGCCTGTAGCTCTGCATGGGGTTGCCGTGGCCAAAGTGCAGCACCCGGCACTTGGACTTATTAAATGCCATCCCATTGGACTCTGCCCATCTGTCTAGTCGGTCGAGGTCCCTCTGCAGAGCCTTTCTACCCTCTAACTGACTAACATCTGTTCCCAACTTGGTGTCATCTGCAAACTTGCTGATGACTGACTCAACCCCCTCATCCATATCATCAATGAAGATGTTAAAGAGGATGGGGCCCAGCACCGATCCCTGGGGGACGCCGCTGGTGACTGGCCGCCAGCCGGACGTGGCACCATTCACCACCACTCTCTGGGCTCGGCCCTCCAGCCAGTTCCTAACCCAGCACAGAGTGTTGCGGTCCAAACCACGAGCTGACAGTTTAGCCAGCAGTTTACTGTGGGGGACGGTGTCAAAGGCCTTGCTGAAGTCCAGATAGACTACATCCACAGGCCTCCCCACGTCCACCAGACGGGTCACCTGATCATAGAAGGAGAAAGTCAGCTAACTACGAGCAGTAAACAACAAGATGGAGTAAGGCCTACACATTCTGCTCAAGTAGCTGTTCCACAGATGTCCTTAGATTTAAGCCATTCTCAACAGTCAGGAGCTGTGTTCCTCTTTCTCCATCATCTCTGCCCCTGTGTGCTGGGGAAGAGCAGAGTTTGCAGAGCTGCCCCTTGGAGCAGCCCAACACGTAAAGAATCCAGAGTATGGTGGCCCCATGGCACCTCTCAACCTCCTCCAGCCCCTCCTCCCCAGCACATTTCACCTCCTCAGGGTCTCTGAGGCACATCCGCTGTGATGGGAATTTGGTAACTCTCCAGGCTGGTGGGGGTCAGTTGTGACCAGGAGGTGATGTTTGGGGTTGGATTGTGGAGGGTGGTAGGAGAAGGTTGGAAGTAGTTTGCTCTTCCTTGGTCAGTGCTGCTGCCTCCATTTTCTCAGCCAGGAGAGATCAAAGGACAGGGTGTGGTCAGGAACCCATGCTGCCAATGCCACTATGCTTGAGTACAGTGGGACAAGACCACTTGTAAGCCCCAGGGTACCTCAGGCCACTGATCACAGGAACCTGGGGTTTCAGCACAGGTATTAGAGGTCTGAGCCTACACTGTGGCAACATTTGTTCCTGCAGCTGGGTGTTGGGAGGTGTTGGGAGTCAGGGACTGTCATGACCCCAGCAGGATCTGAGGTTTTCTGGTCACTAGTGGTGTCCCTCAGGGATCAGTACTGGGCCCCATCCTCTTTAATATCTTCACTCATGATTTGGATGATGAGAAGATTGAGTCAATAATCAGCAAATTTGCAGATGACACCAAGTTGGGAGCAGATGTTGGGCAGTTAGAGGGCAGAAGGGCTCTGCAGAGGGACCTCGACCAACTGGACAGATGGGCAGAGGCCAACAGGATGGCAGTCAACAAATCCAAGTGCCAGGGGCTGCACTTTGGCCATAGCAACCCCATGCAGAGCTACAGGCTGGGATCAGAGTGGCTGGAGAGCTGCCAAACAGAAAGGGACCTGGGGGTGCTGATTGACAGCTGCCTAAACATGAGGGGGCAGTGTGCCCAGGTGGCCAAGAAGGCCAACGGCATCCTGGCCTGCATCAAGAATAGTGTGGCCAGCAGGAGCAGGGAAGTCATTGTGCCCCTGTACTCTGCACTGGTTAGACCACACCTTGAGTCCTGTGTCCAGTTCTGGGCTCCTCAGTTTAAGAAGGACATGGAGACACTTGAAGGTGTCCAGAGAAGGGCAACAAGGCTGAGGAGAAGCCTTGAGCACAGCCCTGTGGGGAGAGGCTGAGGGAGCTGGGATTGTTTAGCCTGGAGAAGAGGAGGCTCAGGGGAGACCTTATTGCTCTCTACAACTACCTGAAGGGTGGTTGTAGCCAGGAGGGGTTGGTCTTTCTAGCAACCAGCACCAGAACAAGAGGATACAGTCTCATGCTGCACCAGGGAACTTTAGGCTTGAGGTGAGGAGAAAGTTCTTCACCGAGAAGAATTTGTCATTGGAACGTGCTGCCCAGGGAGGTGGTGGAGGTGTTCAAGAGGGGATTGGACATGGCACTTGGTGCCATGGCTTAGTCATGAGGTCTGTGGTGACAGGTTGGACTTCATTATGGACTTGGTGATTCTGTGGGCTCAGGTGCTTCCATGTTCCAAATTGTACTGCTGTGTCCCCTTCCTGCCACAGGATGGCCTCACAGAAGGACCCAGAGAAAAGCTGGGAGGAGAAGCAGCACCCAGAGATCAAGTTGGAGCAGGCAAAGTTCAGCCCAAAGGGAGAGGAGGAGGAGGAGGAGGAGGAGGAAGAGGGCAAGATGAAGGATGGTGATACTGAGGAGAATGATGACTGTGATGATGAGTATGAAGAGGAGGATAACCATGAGAGTGTAGGTGACCAGGATGAGGAGGAAAAGGAATTTGCAGAGGAGGATGTATCCAGAGCAGGTCCCTCTGTGCCACCCAAGCAGCTGAATCAGTGCCCTGAGTGTGGGGAGAGCTTCCCACCTGGCTCAGAGCAGGTGAAGCACCACTGCCTCCACCCTGGCACCCAGCCCTTTGTTTGTGGTGACTGTGGCAAGAGGTTCAGCACGAGCTCTGAGCATATCCATCATTGCCGCACCCACAGCAGTAAGAGGCTGTATGGCTGTGCTGAGTGCGGCAAGACCTTCACTCACAAGTCTTCCCTCACCAAGCATCACAGCGTGCACAGCACTGAGAAATCCTTCACCTGCAGGGACTGTGGCAAGAAATTCAAACACAGCTCCAGCCTCACCATCCACCGCCGCATCCACACCAGAGAGAAGCTGTTCCCCTGTGCTGAGTGCAGCAAGAGCTTCACCACGAGCACTCTATTGATCCAACATCAACTCATCCACAGCGGTGAGCAACCGTACAGCTGTGCCGACTGCGGTAAGAGCTTCAACAGCAGGTCTGCCCTCAGCAGGCACCGTCATGTGCACACTGGTGAGAAACCTTTCACCTGTGCCGACTGTGGTAAGAGTTTCACCTACAGCGGCACTCTCACCATCCATCAGCGAACTCATACGGGTGAGAGGCCTTACAGCTGTGCTGACTGTGGCAAGAGCTTCTCTCACAGATCTGTCCTCTGGCAGCACCGCAGTGTGCACAGCACTGAGAAGTCCTTCACCTGCAGGGACTGTGGGAAGAGCTTCAAAACCATCTCCACTCTCACCATCCACCGCCGCATCCACACAGGAGAGTTGTTCCCCTGTGCTGAGTGCGGCAAGAGCTTCACCACAAGCACCAGACTCATCCAGCACCAACTCATCCACAGCGGTGACAAACCATACAGCTGTGCCAACTGCGGGAAGAGATTTAGATCCATCTCCAACCTCACCCAGCACCGTCCTGTGCACATTGTTGAGAAGTCTTTCACCCTGTGCTGATTGCGGCCAGAGCTTCACCTGCATCTCTGCCCTTAACCAACACTGCCGCACCCACAGCAGTGAAAGGCCTTACACCTGTGCCAACTGTGGCAAGAAATTCACTCGCAAGTCCAACCTCACTGAGCACCTCAGTGTGCACAGCAGTGAGAAGCCCTTCACCTGCAGGGACTGTGGCAAGAGGTTCAAAACCATCTCTAACCTCACCATCCACCGCCGCAACCACACTGGAGAGAAGCTGTTCCCCTGTGCTGAGTGCGGCAAGAACTTCACCAACAGCTCCAAACTCATTCAGCACCAACTCACCACAGCAGTGACAAACCGTACAGCTGTGCCGACTGCGGCAAGAGATTAGATCCATCTCCAACCTCACCAGCACCGTCCTGTGCACACCGGAGAGAAGCCTTTCACCTGTGCCGACTGTGGCAGGAGCTTCAGTCAGAAGGGACATCTCACCCAGCACCGTCTTGTGCATACAGGAGAGAAGCCTTTCACCTGTGCTCACTGCGGGAAGGGCTTCACCCAGAAGGGAAAACTCAATCGGCACCGTCGTGTGCACACCAGAGAAAAGTCTCACCTGTGCTGACTGCGGGAAGGGCTTCACCCAGAAGAGTAACCTCACCAATCACTGCTGCAGCCACACCAGTGACCAGGCCACAGTGCAGAGAAGGTGCAAATAGATCCACCCAGGGTCGATTGGGGTAATCCTTACCTGTCTGAGAGCCTTTCCAGCAGATAGAACCAAAATCTCCTCTTTTTTCTCTGCACTTCTCAAATGCTGGGGACCTGGCAGGAAAAAAAAACCCTCCTGCCCTTCTGAACAACAATTAGTGCTGATGAGAATAATTAAAGTGCTGAGTCAGCACAGCCAGAGCTGCCATTGGAGCTGGCTTGAGCTTTGCTGGGTTTTTTTTGTATTTCCCCAATTCTTTGTGTCTCCCTGGGGTAAAAGCTCTCTGTTCTTTGCCCAGTCATGTTGATACAAAGCCAAAGTTACCCAAATCCTGTCTGTTTGCTTTTATTTCATACATTCCTGCCCATGATGCCCAAATGTTGAAGGCATTTGTTCCCTAGGAATGGGGCTGGAGCTATGTGCCCAGTTCAGTGAGATGAAAGTGAGGTTGTCAGAAGAGTCTTGAGAGTGTCCTGCTGGGAGCAGTCTCAGGGACCTCTCAGAGTGGGTTTTTTTTATTGTGTCAAGGGATGTTAGGTGTTGGGGGGGCTCTGGAGAGTTTTAGGATTGATTTTCAGAACCTTTTGACAGTGTAGAGGGGATCTCAGGGAGGTGTTTGAAAGCCCTTGAAAAGCTTCTGTCAGCTTTCCACTAAAGGACTCTGCTGCTTTCCAGCAGGCCTGGGGCTTCCAAAAGCCTTCTTAACTCAGCAGTGTTCCTGATGCATTCCTACTGAGCTGGGGCTTCCCTCAGGCTTTCCACCCACTGTCACTGCAGGTGGGACTGGGAAACTCTCAAGCTGTGAGAGCAACTTCGGCGTGTGGTGCTCCCCTACTGCAGAAAGTCTTTAGGGCTGGTGAGAGTGCTGGATGCCAGGTGCTGCTGATCCCTTGCTTTAGAATTCCCTGCTTCTCCTCCTTTCCTATGTTTCTAACTTTTCTGTTCGTACTCAGAAGCAAAGATAAGATTAAAGGGTGTTTGACAACAGCTCCTTGGTTCCATCTCAGTTTTATTTGGGGGGGATCCTTAAAGGAACCTTCTCTGCTGTCACAGAATGTTGAGATTTAAGGTTTGAGTCTCATACCTCACACTCCCTGGAATGACTGAAGGGCACTGGTGGGGCAGCAGAATTCCTGTTGGTAGCACAGGGTCCACAGTAAATAGCAAAGGCACTGCTGGGGCAGTGGAAAGTCCCTTGGTGTAGTGACACACGGGGTCAGTTTGTGGTGGCACAGAGTCCCCACATGCATAGCTTCCAAGCCAAGATGTTTCCAAGCGAAGACCTTTATTGCAAAGCCCAGCAAAGCCATTTCTTGTGTTACAGTTAACTTACAGATTCTTCTAATGCAGTGTTGTCACACTGATTGGTTACATTTCTACTGCCATGCACTTAAGCAAAGCATACAATAGGTTAATGCTAGCAAACAAGCTTCTGAACAGATCCAGCCTAATCCTGCCTGGTTTTTCTTTTCAGTTCCTGATAAGGTGTACATCTCTGGACTCAAGACAAAACATAGCTGTCCCAAAGCTATCTGAAAACAACCCTTCTCCTGCATCTCCCCTTTTCCTTTTGCTAATAAGACCACACTGTTGGTTGACCTTTCTCACATTCTTTGCATACATAAAAACAAGCAAGGTAAAATTAACTATACAGCAAAAGCAATCAATAAAATCAACAATCCAGTTTTGATAAGAGGTTGTATCCACCCTGGTAACAACACATCCCAACAAAGTCTTCGCACCCATGTCCATGGACAAGGAACAAGGAATCTATAGCTTCCCTCTTCTGTCCCTCAGCATGTCTGACAGACTGATGGTCAGTAGCTAAATCACTGAATGCTGCTGGCATGAGATTGCTTTGTTTTGCCAACCAGCAGCTCACTTGATTGGACTACAATATAGTAATTGAAGACATTTATGGTAGCATCTGATGGTCCTCTTATACCTGCCTGAAAATGGGTGATGTAACACATCAGAGATACAAAGCCCAGAGCTGCAACAATTAGCTCATTCTAACACAACTGGCATAATATATGAGTGAAGAGAACAAGCCTTGCAGCTACACTAAAATAACAAACATGCATTGCTTCCCACTTATCTTACCAGGTCAAGGCACAAACAGGACAGTTGCCTCTTTCAGACAGAGAAGTTTGATCCCACAGAACTTACAAGCACCACACTTCTTTGTTTCCTGCCTGATCTCCCAAAGGAGAACCTAGATTTTGCCAATTTCAATTCTTACATTTCCCTTTTCTTATTAATAAACAAGATTAACCATACCAGTTCTACCCTGAACACATTGTGCACAGGAATTAAGATACACAGACCTACAAATGCAACAAATCCAATCTTCAGCATTGTCCCTTACAATCTGCTTCAAGGGCATGAATGTCACACTTTTGCCTTTTCCTAAGATGGTCAAAAATCATGGAAGTGTTTAGAGTCAGTAAGGTCCTCCCTTGATCCATGAGGGTAGGGCTGGCCAGGCTCTATCTCCACAGATAAGGAAAATATCTGTGGACAGACAGCAACAGTGAGAAGGCCTCTTCACTGCGTCAGAGATGACATCCTGAATATTCATAGTTCTGCCAAGTGTAAAATTAAACACAACACAATAATCCATTTTCACTCTGCCTACCATACTGATCTCCTGATGCTGTTTTGCTAAGGAAAGGTACTGAGTCCCTATTGTTCCTACCCCTGGGTTTTTTTTCTTGCCTTTCAAATTTCTCCCAGTAAAGCCTCCAACATCTTTATATCCTCAATAAAGTTTATTAAACCACACTAAAAGCCACATATAAAATGAAAATTTGAGACATCACATGCTTTAACTTTTCTTTCTTGTGACATAATACCTGAACTGCCTCTTTCCTGGTTTTTATAACTTAAAATGAAAATGTCTTTTGTGCTATAATCCATTTTGACCTTCACCCAGTAGCACTGACACGGTACTGTGCTTATTCATTAGGGAACATAGCTTAACACAATCACTAAAGATTTATAAGCACTCATTCTTGCCGATATTTTGACATTCTTACCTAGACCCAACACAAGATGTTTCCAGGTGAAGACCTTTATTATGTTACACAGTTGACTTATATGTGTTTCTAATGCACTGTTGTCACACTCTGGTTACATTTCTTCTGCCATGCACTTAAGCAAAGCATACCATAGGTTAATGCTAGCAAACAAGCTTCTGAACAGATCCAGCCCAATCCTGCCTGGTCTTTCTTTTTAGTTCCTGATACGCCCTTGGACTCAAGACAAAACATAGCTGTTCCAAAGCTAGCTGAAAACAACCCTTCTCCTATACCACCACTGCTTGTCATATGGAGGCTTTGGTGAAAATGTTTGCTGCAGCTGTTCATGTATGAAAACCTTGTTTCAGATGTGGGCAGCTGGGACATTAGAAGAAAACTTGTCCACAAAAAGGGTAATGGCAATAATGGGTATGGGAACCTGTTCCTCTCTGGCCCCTGTGCACAATATGGTAAGAATGAAACCTCACTAAACATGGCTGCTTTGGGTTTAATAACCCAAGACAACCTCCTCCCCCGAGAAATAATTTGGGAAACAGGAAGCAGAGCACCATGGGAGCATGCACACAGACACAAGTGCCTCCCCACAGCATCTTTCAGGCCTATGGGGTCAATTGCAAGCAAGAATCAGCAGCAGCGCTGGAGTGGATGTCACCACAGATATTTCACTCACCATAACCAAGCTGGGGGCAGGAGTTGATCTGCTGGAGGGTAGAGAAGCTTTGCAGAGGGACCTCGACAGGCTGGACAGATGGGCAGAGTCCAAGGGCAGGAGATTTAACACCTGGAGGGAACTCAGGGGTGACCTTATTGCTCTCTACAACTACCTGAAGGGAGGTTGTAGACAGGCAGAGGTTGGTCTCTTCTCCCAGGCAGCCAGCACCAGAACAAGAGGACACAGTCTCAGGCTGTGCCAGGGCAGGTTTAGGCTGGATATTAGGAAGAAGTTCTATACAGAGTGATTGCCCATTGGAATCGGCTACCCGTGGAGGTGGTGGAGTCACCTTCATTGGAGGTGTTCAGGAGGAGACTTGATGGGGTGCTTGGTGCCATGGTTTAGTTGTTTAGGTGGGTTGGATTGGTTTATGGGTTGGATGCGATGATCTTGAAAGTCTCTTTCAACCTGGTGTATTGTATTGTATTGTATTGTATTGTATTGTATTGTATTGCATTGTAACACATGAAAAGGTGCATAAAGGCACATGGACCTTTGGGACATGGGCTGAGTGCCTTACTGTTAGGAAGATCTAACACAACCTTACAAGGACATTTTGTGCTCCCAGGGATGATAGATTCTGATTGCCAAGGACAAATCTCTGCCATGCTGTAGACACCGTCCCCTCCAGTAACTATCCCTGCAGGGAATCGAATTGCAGTTAGTGCCTTTTACCGAACAGGTCCTGGCAGATGAAGCCCAGGAAAGGGGAACATAAGGTTTCAGTTCCTCAGGGAAGCCTGAAGGCTTTTGGGCACAGACTATTTCCATTGCTCAGCCAACGATGACATGTATCCTCAGAGCAGAGAGTGAACAGCCTAAAGAGGTGACAGTTAAGGGGATGATTGATGCTACAATCAAATCTTCCATGCATTGGCCTTCATCCTGGTCAACAATGTCCACAGCAGCTGCTGTGGCAGGAGTTGGTGGCACAACAACCAGTCAACAGTGTGCTCCCTGTCCAGGTAGTCAGCCCTGAGGGGCAAGTGGCTACTGTTCATCCTCACATAGCTGTGGTGCCTCTGAATCCATGGGGCCGAGACATCTTAAGTACGTGGGGGGTGTATATCACTACTAATGCCCAGGATTTTTAGTAGGGGCTGCTGCAATTGAGGGCACATGTAGGACTACTACCCCATTACAGTGACTAACATTCACCCCTGTGTGGGTGAATCAGTGGCCCCTACTCAACCAAAAACTCAGAGCCTTCAAAGAGTTGGTAAAGGAACAGGTGCAGCAAACCCATTTAGAATCATCTCACAGCCCATGGAAAACCCTGGTCTTGTAATTAAGAAAAAAATCAGGGAAGTGGAGGCTGCTTCAGGACTTGAGACAAGTAAATAATGTACTGGAAAGTATGGGTTCTTCACAGCCTGGAATGTCCTCACCAGCAATGATCCCTGACAAATGGAATATCTGTATTATTGATTGGAAGGATTGTTTCTTTACCAACCCACTGAATCCTGATGACTCTCCAAAATTTGCCTTCCTGTGACTAATAATAGTGAATCAAATCAGAGGTATCAGTGGACTGTGTTGCCTCAAGGCATGAAAAACAGCCCCACAATTTGTCAATGGTATGTGGCACAGGCGTTATCACCTCAGAGCACAATATCACACCATGTAGTGCTACCAACACATGGATGATGTGCTAATTGCTACACCGACAGGGGACATGCTGAGCGCAGTTGTGCCTGATGTGACAGAAGCATTGAGAGAATATGGGTTAGAAATAGCCCCAAAGAAGGTGCAGCACCAAGCACCATGGAAATATTTGGGACTAAAAATCTTAGATCAAGCAATTCAGCCACAAATGATACAAATTCGGCAATATGTGACCACCCTTAATGATTTGCAGAAATTACTGGAACCATAAACTGGGTAAGGCCCTTGCTAGGTCCTAGCATGACCCTGCTAGCTCCCTTATTTGACTTACTGAAGGCAGACCCTGAACTTTTATCTCCTTGATGCTTGACTGCAAAAGCACAACCTGCACTGAAGGAAGTGGAGCTCGCCATTGCAGCGCCATTGCCATGGGAACAAGCCCATTGGATAGCAGAAGCAGTACCTGTCAGCATTTATGCGCTTATCTCCCAAGGTCATCCTCTAGCTCTCACAGCACAATGGAATGAACACTGGCCAGATCCTTTGCATTTTCTGGAATGGGTATTTTTACCATTTCACCCAAAGCAAACAGTGAGCACTCAAATTGAGCTGGTTGCTCAGTTGTGTGCAAAGCCAGGCAATGGTGTGTTCAACTGTCAGGACAAGACCCATGAAACACATTCAAAAGAACGATAATCACTTTTGAAGCTGGCTACAATCATGGGTTGTTAGGTCTTGGCTTATCGCTTGGATTCAACTGATGCTGATGTTAGTTGGATTTGTGTTACTGTAGCTTTTGCTGTTGCCTTGTACTGCAAGATGCACACAAAACATGCTTGAGCCTTCTATTGGTGCTTTGTTTAAGAAAAAGGGGGGAGATATTGGGGGCTGGGCTGTCTTGAAGTGTTAGCATAAGCAACTCACTTAGAATGACACGAGCAGCTAATTTAGAATGTGCTCTATGATAGCTTTGTTCCAGATATGTATTATGATAGCCTTGTAAAAGAACATGAACTGCTGTCCTGATACAACCACTGGGAAAGTTCACAGTAAGAAGACATCATCACACAGCAGGGGAGGTGATCCAATCTGTGCAAATGTCAACAACCAAGCAGACTGATCAAAAGGGCGCATGGACAGCTCATGAGGATGCAGAACAGCCTATCAGATTGCAGTATAGTGCAAGTATGCATTATAAAAGTAGAGCTGATAGTTAATTGTTGAAGAACGGCTTAAAGAGAGAGGGCATGGGCCCCTAGAAGCAGTGCACAACCCAGGCTTTGACGGTGATCAAGTAAATAAGTATGTAAATAAGTTGGTAAGTTTGGGCTGTTAGCATAACTATAGGCTGAGCTGGATGTCAGCCAGCAAGCCTTCAAGGATTGTCTGCCCTTGAGAACTTGGTAAATAAACTGCACTGAAAGACAACAGGTGGGGGCCACTGTGAAAGACCACAGGTGGGAAGAGTATGTAATCAGGACCCTTTAGGTTAGAACCAATAAGATTGCGCCGGGCAGGCCCATGTTGGTTATAAAGTCTGATGCAAACCAATATAAAGTGGCACTTGTTTTATCACTCATATTGAGTTGGTCTCATGTCCGAGCCGCGGGAAAAATTCCCTCCACCAACAGTTAATAAATGAAAGATTTATGCATCATATTGGTGTCGTGTCGTTCCTGCTCTGGCATGGACTTGAAAGACCCCCAGCAACAGTAAATGTTGTATTGATGTTGTAAATATTGTAGCTGTTGAATATGGAAAAGGCAGAGAGCCTTCTTTTGCAACGTGTTGCATCAGAAGGACAGTATTGACAGTGGAGAAACACTGAGAAATAATCCTTTTTTTTTCACTTGTCATTTATTGCACTGTTATGTTCTCTTAAAAATGCCTCAATAATACTAATCCCTTTCTAAAATTTACTTAAAATGCCCTTTAACAAAGGATCATCTTATTTTGAAATTATTTCTATTTTGTAGCTGTGGTAGTAGAAAGGAAAACCTCAACTATTCCTATTTTACTGCCAGTGTCATACCAATTTTCTTGCTTATACACCAATACTAGTACCACCCTCTCCCTATCTTGGCCATGTGAACTGGAAGAGCTATCCCTTTGCATATGGCATCATCAAAGACAAGATCTGGTGTAATATAGAATAGCATAGCATAGCATAGCATAGCATAGCATAGCATAGCATAGCATAGCATAGCATAGCATAGAATAGAATAGAATAGAATAGAATAGAATAGAATTAACCAGGTTGGAAGAGACCTTCAAGATCATTGCATCCAACCTATCATCCAACACCACCCAATCAACTAAACCATGCAATGAAGCACCCTATCAAGTCTCCTCCTAAACACCTCCAATGATGGTGACTCCACCACCTCCCCAGGCAGCCCATTCCAATGGGCAATCACTCTCTGAAGAATTTCTTCTTAACATCCAGTCTCAACCTGCCCTGGCGCAGCTTGAGACTGTGTCCTCTTGTTCTGGTGCTGGTTGCCTGGGAGAAGAGACCAGTCCCCACCTGTCTACAACCTCCCTTCAGGTAGTTGAAGAGAGCTGTGAGGTCTCCCCTGAACCTCCTCTTCTCCAGGCTAAGCAACCCCAACTCCCTCAGTCTCTCTTCATACGGCTTGTGTTCCAAACCCCTCGCCAACTTCATTGTCCTTCTCTGGACACACTCCAGCAAGTCAACCTCCTTCCTAAACTGAGGGGCCCAGAACTGGACACAGGACTCAAGGTGTGGCCTAACCAATGCAGTGTACAGGGGGAGAATGACCTCCCTGCTCCTGCTGGCCACACTGTTGCTGATACAGGCCAGGATGCCATTGGCCTTCTTGGCTGCCTGGGCACACTGCAGGCTCATGTTCAGCCTACCATTGACCAGCACCCCCAGGTCCCTCTCTGCCTGGCTGCTCTCCAGCCACTCTGACCCCAGCCTGTAGCACTGCCTGGGGTTGCTGTGGCCAATGTGCAGCACCTGGCACTTGGGTGTGTAATCATAAGCAGGATATGTGTGTAACATCTTTGTCTTGGAATGACTCTCAGCATGATTGGAACTCACTCAGGTCACATTTACAAAGGGCCTTCGATAGCTCCTTGAAATATAATGTCCAAACATTGAAGCATCAGCTGGAACTGCAGTTAGCAAATATACAACAGGTGAGGATTGATTCAACATGGCAAGCACTGAACAAAGATCTGAGCTGGTTGAATCCAAACAATTGGTTCTCAGGTCTGAATCTGAGTGTGGGTTAGAGGTGGAATCCTGTGATTGGCATTGCAATTGGTGTTTGTAATCATAGCTTTTAGGAACATGAGGGTGGTCAGGACACAAGTGATGGCTGCTGGTTTAAACAATATAAAAATGGGGAGTTGTAGGAAAGCAAAAAGTATCTATGGAAGGTTTCAGGACAAGAAAGAACAAGAGACTGCTGATACTGGAAGGATGCCTGATGATAAAGGGCTGACTGTAGTAAACAACCTGAAGTGTGAGACAGGAGGATGCTTGCTTCCATGCTTGAGAAGCTCAACCTGATATGGGATGAAGATAACAATGGACAGCTGCATATCAAAGGAGAAAACTCAATTAGCAGCAGTGGTGCAAGAATGTCAGGGAATTGCTTACCCTGATTGATTTTTCCTATATAAACTGCTTGTTCTGTGCCAGTAAACAATTCCTGCTCTACCAACAAGGAGTCCTTGCATGCATTCCAACAATTAAGCTTAGAAGAGAGTTAGTAGAGGACAGGAGGGGGAAGGGGAGAGGAAAGGATAGGGGGAGGGGAGATTAAAATCTTACCTGAATTAGAGGGGGGAGAGGTCAGGGTGAGGGAGAAGGAGAGATCTGGGGATGGGGGGGGAGAGGGGGAAGAGGGAAGGAGGGGAGAGAGGAAGGGATGGGGGATGGGGGACGGGGGAGGAGGGGGGGTGTCAAATCTTACCTTAATTAGAAGGGTCAGAGGTCTGGGGAGGGGGAGAGGTCTGGTGGGGAAGGGGAGAGAGGTCTGGATGGGGAGAGAAGTCTGGGGGAGAGGAGGAGAGGTCTGGAGAAGGGGGGAGAGAGGTTGGGGGGAGGGAGAGAGGGGGGGGGGGGGAGAGAGGTCTGGGGAGGGGGGGAGGAAAGGTCAGGGGGGAGGGAGGGAGGAGGAGGGGGGGGCTCAAATCTTACCTTAATTGGAGGGAGGGTCCCCAGTTGCCCTCTCGATGTCCTCAGTTGGGGGTGGGTCTAGGGGTCCGCAGTTGCCCTTAAAGGCTTCCCCCCCAAGCTCTGAAGACCCCCTTCCTCCTCCCCCCCCACTTCCCCTCCTTCCCCCCCCTCTTCCCCTCCTTCCCCCCCCTTCCCCTCCTTCCCGAGGCCTACTCCGGGCCTAGTCCCCCACCGCGAAGCCTAACTCCCAACCAGGCCGCGCCAAGGCCTAACCAGTCTCCGGACCCCCCCCCAAGCCCCCCGGAATCCCCCCCAAAAGTCTTTCCTCCCGCCCTTACCTCTTCAGCCCCTTCCCCTCCACCTCGAGGTAAAAAACTCGGCGGTTGCTAAGAAAAAGCAACCACCCTCGGTGCTGTCGCTAAGGAAACCGGGGCCGCGCTTTCACGTTAGAGGGCGCAGCCAATGGGCGACGCGTTGCTAGGCAGATTACGGCCCCCACGGGCAGGGCGAGGGGAGAGACAGCCAGTCAGAGCTCCGTTGCTAGACAGATTAAGACTCGGGCCGGCTAGCGAGCGGGGAGCCGGCGGCCAATCCGGAGACGCGTTGGTAGGCGGATTACGGGCAGTGCCGGCTGAGGGTTTGGAGAAGAGGGGAGCCAATGGGCGACGTGTAACTAGGCAGATTACGGCCCCTGCCGGCTAGGGAGCTGGGATGGTTTAGGGAAGCTGGGAGCCAGTCCGCGACGTGTTGCGATTATGACCCATCTGGCTACAGAGCGGGGAGGGGGGAGCCAATCAGCGACGCGTTGGTAGGATGATTATGGGCAGTGCCGGCTACAGAGCGGGGACCGGGCAGCCAATCGGCGATGCGTTGCTAGGCAGATTACAGCCCAGCTGGCTACAGAGCGGCGAGCGGGCAGCCAATCAGCGACGCTGATTAAAATCATATTAATAAAATCAAAAGAGTAATAAAATCAAAGTAATAAACACAAACTAGTAATAAAAATAAGGTAATAAACTGTGATAAATGGAATGATAATTCGTGTCAATTAGATGATTTTGATTAAAGCAAAAGCAGAAGCATGAATGATGAGACGAGGGGTCAGACACTGGGAACTTACATATGTAACTGGAGTGAGATTCCTTTTAGGCCTCATTATAATTAGTTGTTTATGATTAATTTGACTTGTTTTAATATAGAGTAAGATTTTAGGTTTTATTATAACCTGTTGTTATTTAATTTTATTTGCTTTAATGTATGTATACCAATGCCCTAGTGAAACGTTAGGAATTAGCAGCTAACAATTGAAGTATTATGAAATAATAAGTTCTTGAAGATGGGAAAGGAAGAGAAGTTGCTACAGAAGACATGAACACAAAGGACAATTGTGAGACTCAACAGAACCTATGTGAAGACCCAGCCCTGGGAAAGGACATTAATTGTAACAACAGAACGAAAAAAGACACAATTACAAGGACTTAGCACACAACCCACCGGCTGTGCCGACTAGAGGGTTACATCATTGAAAGATCACCAGAAGGACAAACTAATTGAAATAAACCCACGTTTGTATGCATATGTATTAAGGGTAGAATATTTAAGGGGTACTTAGAAAGTGATCAGTTGTGCATTTTAGCCCCCAGCGCTGTTCTGCATGTCTCTTACTGCTTTAAAATTGCTCTTTTCAAATTAAAACTATATTCATTTGACTTTAATTGGCTCGGTCATGTATAACATAAACTGAAATTAATGACAAAGCCCAAAGCAATAAGCTCAAACTTTCAACAAAATCAAAATAATAAACTCAGATTTAATTTAATTGATTAATTTAATGTCATTGATTAATTTAATCAAAGTAATAAACTGAAATTAGTGATAAAACCCAAAGCTCAAAATATCAACAAAATCAAGTTAATAAACTCAAATTAGTGACTAGTAAAACCCTGATTCTCAATAAAAACATATAAAGTAAAAATATTAATTAGAGTAATAGATTCAAAGGAGCACTAAATCAAAGCAGTAAACAAAAATATTAACAATATCAAATTAATAAACTCAGAATGATAAAATCAAATTTAACAAAGACATGTTGACCAAATCAATGAAATTCGTGGACTGAGATGATTAATAACAGCAAATCGAATTAACAAGATGAAAAGAAGAATAAAACCCACCTCATCCCAATGGAATTAAGATCAGATGATTAATAAAATCTGATTAATAAACTCAAGCAAACAATAAAATCTTATTAACTAAATCAAGTTCATAATAAAAACGAATTAATAAATTGAAGTTAATAAAAAATCAAATTAATAATAAAAAGTTCATTAATTCAAGTCAATAACAAAAATCTAATCAAAATCAAGTTAATTATAAAATCCAATCAATAAAATAATAATCTAATTATAAAAGGAACTGAACAAAGTCAAATGAACCAAAATCAACTTGGTGAAAGTGAAATCGAATCGGCTCAGATGGTGATGAACCAAAACCAATGAAACCAAATCGACCTCATCCGAGGGAAGTTTAATTAACTCAAGTTGTTAATAAGATCAAATTAAGGGAGCCCAAGGAAGAGTAAAACCAAATGAACCAAAGGAAAAGATGGTGAAGGTCAAATTAAGACTCAAATAAAATGAATAGAATCAAAGCAGATTAATAAAAGACGATTAATAAAAGCAGATTAATAAAGGAGATTAATAAAAGGAGATTAATAGAGTCAAGTAAATTCAAGTTAATAATCAAATCAAGTTAATAGTAAATCAAATTAATAAACTCAAGTGAACAATAAATTCAAGTGAATAATAAAATTGAATTAATAAATCCAAGTTTATTTTAAAAATCTTATTAATAACATCAAGTGAATAATAAAATCTAATTAATAAATGCAAGTTAATAACGAAATCTCATTAATAAAATCAAGTGCATAATAAAAACGTATTAAAAAAATCAAGTTAATTAAATTAATTTGTGGATCGAAATATTAAGAAGTTATTAAGAAGAAAATTAATTTGAGGATGGCCATATTAAAAATTGATAATAACATAAAGTTTAATTAGGGGTGGAAATAATTAAAAAGTAATAAAAGGAAATGTAAAATTAATTAAAACTAATTAAAAATTTTAAAACAATCAAAATAATCAACTAAAATTAATGAAATTAATCTCAATTAATGAAATTTTAAAACTTAGTAAAATTAGTACAATTAAGATTAATAAAAGTAACCAAATTAATCCCAATTACTAGAATTCATCAAATGAATAAAATTAATACTGTGAATAACATTCATCATATCAATCAGATTAAGCCCATTAATAAAACCAATTAATGATATTAATAAAATTAATAAAATTAATCGTATTAATCTGAAATCAATAAAAGTAATCAAATTAATCCCAATTACTAAAATTCCTCAAATTAATTAAATTAATAAAATTATTACTATTAATAACATACATCAAATCAAATCAGCTTAATTCCATTAATAAAAACAATAAAATTGATCCAATTAACTCAATTAATCAATTAAAAGAAAACTAACTGAGGATGAAACAAGGAAGAGGAGACCAAAGCTAATTTAATTCGATGATGAACAGCAACAAAACCCTTAATGAAGAGAAGTTAAGGTGATGAAAATCAGGTGCATTAATCACATTAATCAAATTAATCAATTTAATTAAACAAATCAATCCAATTAACCCCGTGAGATTAATTGGCGGCTGATAATGAAGTAAAATCAACTCGGTGCTAACAGCGACTTAATGACGATTAATAAAACTGATTAAAGCCAGGAAAAATCAAGCCAATTAACCCAATTATTAATCAAGATGAAATGAATTAGCCAACCTCAAGGAACCCAATTAAAAGCGGAATTAATCCAACCTGCAGCCCGAGCCCGGAGGCAATTCTCCTCTCGGCGACCCTCACTAATTAACTCAGTTCGGGTTAATTAACGCCCTGATTAGCCTCATTAGCGCCGCTAATTCCTCCCCTCCCCGCCCACACCCCCCCCCCCCTCTGCTGCCGCTAGAAGCTCCGCAGCTGCTCCCTGGGAGGGTTGGGAGGGGGTTGCAGCCTCTTTGGTTTTGGGGCTAAACCTGCCCTGTTTGGGCGCTTCCTGCCCAGCTGCCCCCCCCAAAATAGCCTAATTTGGTTACCCCAGCCCCGAAAAGAGCTTTTTTCAGACCAAATTTAGGGCCCTGGGCTCATGTTCAGGGCTTGAAGGTGCAGTTGCAGCTCTCTGCACCTGGGTTTCGGGGAGGGATTGAGTCAGAAAGGCTTAATTAGGGCTAATTATGGCTGTTATTAGTGCTAATAATGCACTTTATTAGGGCAAATAATCAAATTTGGCTCCTTCCTTTATTAATTAAGGCTAATAATGGCTTTAATTAAGATTAATAATTCACTTTATTAGGGCTAATCAAACTTGGCTCCTGCCCTTATTAATTAGGGCTAATAATCGCTCCCATTAAGGCTAATAATTCAATTTATTAGGGTTAATAATCAAGTTTAGCTCCTACCCTTACTAATTAGGGTCGAAAATGGCCATTATTAGGGCTAATAATTCACTTTATTTGGCCTAATAATCAAATTTAGCTCCTTCCTTTATTAATTAGGGCAAATAATGGTTCTAACTGAGGTTAATTAGTCAATTTATTAGGGGTAATAATCAAATTTGGCTCCTGCCCTTATTAATTAGGGCTAATAATGGCACTAATTGAGGTTAATAATTCAATTTATTAGGACTAATGATCAAATTCAGCTCCTCCCTTTATTAATTAGGGCTAATCATGGCATTTATTAGGCCTAGTAATTCACTTCCTTAGGGCTAATCATTGTTGTGGTAATGCTGCTGCTGCTGGTGGCTTAGCCCTGGCTCTGAGTCTGAACCTCCTGACCCCAGCCCCAGGCTCTGCTCTGAATGGGCTCATGGCCAGCAGCAGCTTTGCCCCCAACACCTTTGTCACTCTTGGCACGAGAGGAGGAGGCTGAATCCTGCTCTTGGAGCAAGGATCTGGGGAGGGGGAGGTGGAGGGGAGAGGGGGAGAAGTAAGAGGGGGAGGAAGCTGTAAATCCAACCCTGCCTTTAAGAAGCTCTCCAGGAGCCACCATGGAGACACATCTCCAGCACCTCCCTCCTCCTCCCTCTCCCTCTCCCTCTCCCCTCTCCCTCTCCCTCTCCCTCTCCCTCTCTCCCTCTCCCCCTCCCCCCCCCTCCCCCTCCCTCTCCCTCTCCCTCTCCCTCTCCCTCTCCCTCTCCCTCTCCTCCCTCCCTCTCCCTCCCTCCCTCTCCCTCCTCCTCCCTCCTCCTCCCTCTCCCCCTCCCTCTCCCCTCCCTCTCCCCCTCCCTCTCCCCCTCCCTCTCCCCCCTCCTCCCCCTCCCCCTCCCCCTCCCCCTCCCCCTCCCTCTCCCTCTCCCTCTCCCTTCTTTCCTCCTCACCATCAACCTCCACTTGGCCTACACCTTCCTCCTCCTCTTCTTCCTCCTGCCAGCTAGGTTGCCTCAACCTCCCCCTCCTAGAGGCTATTTGAGGTCATCATCTTCCTCCTCCTCCTCTTTGAGGTCTTCTTCATCTCCTCCTTCTCCCTCCACAGGGCTGCAGGTGGCCATGAAGCTGCAGGAGTCCGGAGGTGGCCTCCAGTCTCCTGAGGGTCCCTAAGCCTCCTCTGCAAGGCCTCAGGCATCAATTTCTCTGCCTCCAGCATGTTCTGAGTGAGGCAGGCCCCAGGCAAGGGCTTGGAGTTTGTGGCCTCCATCAGTGCTCCCAGTGGCAGCAACACCTTCTATACTCCCTGAGTCTGGGGCCACTGCAGCATCTCCAGGGACAAATCCCAGGCCACCCTCAGGCTGCAGCTGAGCAGCCTCCAGGAGCAGGATTCAGCCTTCTACTACTGTGCCAAAGATGCTGCTGGAGTTGGGTCTCTCAATGCTGCTTCTATCGATGCCTCTGGTGCTGGCCCTGAGCCTAGCCCAGGCTCTGCCCCCAGCCCAGATCCTTGCTCCAGGAGCAGGATTCAGCCTCCTCCTCCTGTACCAAGAGTGACAAAGGTGATGGAGGCAAAGCTGCTGCTGGCCCTGAGCCCATCCAGAGCAGAGCCTGGGGCTGGGAACAAGGATCTGGGCTGGGAGCCATAAGCTTGGCACATGGGGATAGGTTCAGGGTAGGCACCAGGAGCAGCCCAACCACCATCAGCCCTCTTGGCACAGTAGTAGGAGGCTGAATCCTGCTCCTGGAGGCTGCTCAGCTGCAGCCTGAGGCTGGCCTGGGAGTTGTCCCTGGAGATGCTGCAGTGGACCCAGGTGCTGCTGCCACTGGGAGCAGTGATCCCTGCCACCCACTCCAGCCCCTTCCCAGGGCTCTGCCTCACCCAGAGCATGCCACAGCTGCTGAAGGTGAAGCCTGAGGCCTTGCAGAGGAGGCTGAGGGACCCCTCCCCTTGGGGCTTGGATGCCACCTCCGGACTCCTGACCCCTGGCCTGGGCTGCTGCCCCCTGCCTCCTGTCCCCTGGGGCTGTTGCTGGCACTTCCCTGGTGCTGCTCAGACAATTCTGCTCCAGGAGCTGTGCCCTGTGGCAGCTCTGCCTGAGGACACTTTCACCTCTCTGGGTCCCTTTCTCCTTCGGAATTTCTGCCCTGGGATGCCACACTTTGGGTTAGCAAGCTCCAGGTCTGGAGCCTCCCCCACAGGGGAGACCCTGGGGAGCAGCTCCAACTCCTTGCCCCATCCTGGGGGGGGCTCCAATCTGACTCTCAGCTCTTCCCCTGGAACCTGGCAGGGCTCTGGGTTTATCATTGAGCTGAAGGAGTGGTTGGGCTGCTCCTAATGTTGTCCCTGAGCCCATCCCCATGTGCTAAGCTCCTGGCCCCCAGCCCCAGGATCTGCCCCCAGCCGAGATCCTTGCTCCCAGCCTCAGGCTCTGGAGCCAATGCTCAACCATTTCCCTTAACCTCCAACTCCTTTCCCCTCAGCCTCAACCATTTCCCCTCAGCCTCCACCCTTGGCCTCCAGCTTCAACCTTTTGGCTCAGTCCTTACTCCTTTGGGGTCCAAACCTCCACCCCCAGTCACCCCCTCCCCAACCCCCTGCTTGTGGCCACTGCATTCATCCCCTTGAGTTAATTAATCAACTAATTGCCACCTGCATGGCTGAGCTGGGAGCAAGGATCTGGGCTGGTGGCAGAGCCTGGGGCTAGGGGCCAGGAGCTTGGTACATGGGGATGGGCTCAGGGACAGCACCAGCACCACCCCAAGCACCAGCAGCAGCATCTTTGGCACAGTAGTAGGAGGCTGAATCCTGCTGCTGGAGACTGCTCAGCTGCAGCCTGAGGGTGGCCTGGGAGTTGTCCCTGCAGATGCTGCAGTGGGCCCCAGACCCAGGGAGCATAGTAGGTGTAGCTGCCACCACTCTGGATGCATCCCACCCACTCCAGCCCCTTCCCAGGGCTCTGCCTCACCCATCCCATCCCAAAGCTGCTGAAGGTGAAGCCTGAGACCTTGCAGAGGAGGCTCAGGGACCCCCCCGGGGGGCTGGAGGCCACCTCCAGGCTCCTGCAGCTCCATGGCTGCCCTGCGGAGGAAGGAGGAGGAGAAGATGAAGACGACCTCAAAGAGGAGGAAGAGGAGGAGGAAGATGACCTCAGATGGTCTCCAGGAGGGGGAGGTTGAGGCAACCTAGCTGGTAGGAGGAAGAGGAGGAGGAGGAAGGTGGAGGCCAAGTGGAGGTTGATGGTGAGGAGGAAAGGAGGGAGAGGGAGAGGAAGGTGCTGGAGCTGTGGCTCTATGGTGGTTCCTGGAGGGCTTCTTAAAGGCAGGGTTGGATTTGCCACCACCTCCTCCTCTTCCTTCTCCCCATCTCTCCTCTACCTCCCCCTCCACTCCCCCCTCAAGCCAAACCCTTCTCCTCTAGCTCATTAGTGGCATGCAGTTAATTACTGCCAAGCCCTTGGCTGCTGCAGGCTCTCTCTCTTCTTCCTCCCTTGCTCCTCCAGCTCCCTCTGGGCCAATTCTGCCTCTGCCAAGGCTCTGCCTGCTTGGGGTCCAGCACTCATCAAAGCATTAATTAGCCCTAATCAAGGCCATGTGGAGCCCAGGTCTGAAAGGGTGGAGGCTCAATTGGATCATTAATCCCTAATCAAGTAAATAATTAGCCCTAATTTACATGAGGAGAGGTCAAATTGGGTTACTAGCCCCTAATTAATTGAGTTATTTGCCCTAATAAAGGCAAATTTTAGCCCTAATTAAGCAGGGTAAAGAATAAATTGGATGATTAGCCCTCATAAAGTGAATTATTAGCCCTAATAAAGGCCATTTCCAGCCCCTAATTAAGCAGGGTGAGGGCTAAATTGTATTATTAGCCCTAATAAATAGAATTATGAGCCCTAATAAAGGACCTTTTCAGCCCTAATTAACCAGGATGGAGGCTAACTTGGATGATTAACACTAATAAAGTGAATTATTAGCCCTAATTAAGCAGGGTGGGGGCTAAATGGGATTATTAGCCCTAATGAATGGAATTATTAGCTCTAGTCAAGGCCCTAATTAAGTGCTGGGGAGAGCCCAGTGGAGGCTCTGAAGGTGCTGAAGGGCCCTGGAGCAGCCCTGGGAGGAGCAGAGGCTGAGAGCCCTGGGGCTGAAAGCCTGGAGCAGAGCAGCCCCAGAGGGGAGCTGAGCAATGCTCAGCAAGAGCTGAAGGAGCTGTGGGGGGCAAGAGGCGGGGGGCAAGAGGCTGGGGCCAGGCTCTGCTCAGTGGTGCCCAAACCTCAACCTTTAGCCCCCAAACCTCAATCTTTAGCCCCCAAACCTCAACCTTTGGCCTGAAACCTCCATCTCTGTCCCCACCCTCCAGTGGCTCTGCCTCACTTCTCCTCCCTTTTTGGGTCCTAAACCTCAACTTTTAGACCCAAGCCTCCACTTGCAGCTTCCAAGCTCAGCCCTCTGTGCCCCAGACCTTGAGCAGCTGACCCCAAACTTGCTTTTTTGGCCTCAAAACTCTTCCAGCTGCTTTGCCTCTGCCCCCTTTGTGCCAAGCCCCAGCTGTTGGCCTGTGGCCAGGGGCTGCCCCTGGGGGCAAGGGTTGGGGCACAGAGAGGTAGAGGTTGGGGCAGGAGGTGGAAGTTTGGGGCAAAATGGTTGAGATTTGGGTCAAAATGGTTCAGATTTGGGGCTAAAGGTTGAGGTTTGGGTCCCCAATGGTTGAGGCTGGAGGCCAAGGGTGGAAGTTTGGGGCAGGGGTTGATGGTTGGAGCAAAGGCAGCCAAGGGCTGAGGCCAATGCTGGAGACCAGATCAGCCCTGACTGATAAGGGAGGAGGCTCAATGATGATATCAGCCCTACTCAATAGAGTTATTAGCCCTAATGAAGACCTTTTTCAGCCCAAATTGATAAGGGGGGAGGAGGCTGAGTTATTATCCCTCATAAAGTGAATTATTAGCCCTAATAATAATCATTATTAGCTTCAATTATAGGGGTAGAGGCTAAAGGTGATGATTAGTGCTGATAAAGTGAATGATTAGCCCCAATTAAAGGCATTTATGGCTCTTAATTATCAAGAGTGGGAACTAAAAGGGATTATAAGGCCTAAAACTGTGAATTATTATCCCTAATGAAGGCCATTTTCAGCCCTAATTCAACAGGATGGAGGCTGAGTTTGCTTATTAGTTCTAATTATGTTAATTACTAGCCCTAATAATGGCTACTATTAGCCCTAATTAATAAGGGTAGGAGCTAAACTGCATTATTAGCCGTAATTAAGTGAATTATTAGCCTTAAGGCCATTTCTAGCCCTAATTCATAAGGGCAGGAGCTCAATTGGATGATTAGCCTTAATCAAGTGAATTATTAGCCCTAATCAAGGCTGTTATAAATACAGTAGTGGTTTGTGATTTGTGTTGCAGAATTCAGGGGTGTAGTGCCAGTTGGTTTGTTTTGAGAACAGAGATCCATGGAATGTTTACCTCAGATAAGTCCTGTGCTGCAGCTCTACTTGTGTGAGAAGATGTGGTTCTTCAAATACAGGAGAAAGACCTTCCCCTGCCTCATCTACGACCCCTACCACAAAGAAGACGCATGCTCAAGAAGCTGCTAGAACTCATTATCATATCCCTGCCTTCTATGAAGCATAAGCATGCATATGGAGATGGTGTAGCTCTATAAAGAAAAGTTAGGATTTGTAAAGGGCAGAGACTGGAGGGGAAGTCTCTGCGGCTCAGCACACCAATTCTCTCCTTTTTTTTCCTGCTGCTTGCTTGCTTCTCCTCTTAAATAAAACAACTCACACAAGAAACTTGGAAATTGTCTTGTGTGGCCCATTTATAACACCTAATATAACTCTTCTGGGAACCTCACTTTGACCTCCCTGAACTGGGCACACAGCTCCAGCCCCATTCCATGGGAACAAATGTCTACAATAAAAGCAAACAGACAGGATTTGGTAAGTTTGGGATTTTTATTGACACAACTGGGCAATGTACAGAGTTTTTTTACCCCAATGAGATACAAAGAAAGGGGGAAGAACCAGACAAACCCTGGCAAAGCTCACCCCAGCTCCAATCGGCTGTGCCGACTCAGCACTGCAATTGTTCTCATCAGCAATAATTGGTGTTCAGAAGGGCAGGTGGTGTTTGTTCCTCCTGGAGCCCCTAGCCTCTGAGAAATGCAGAGGAAAAAGAGGTGATTTTTGGTGCTGGAAAAGCCTTCTCAGGGGATCACGATTACCCCAGTAGACCCTGGGTAGATCTATATGTACCTCCCCTGCTCTGGGGGCTGGTCACTGGTGTGGCTGAGGCAATGCTTAGTTAGACAGGAGCTGCTTCTGAAGCGCTGGCCACAGTCGTCACATGTGAAAGATTTCTCACCCGTGTGCACACGACGGTGCCTGGAGAGGTAGGAGATGCAGGTGAAGCTCTTGCCGCAGTCGGCACAGCTGTACGGTTTGTCACCGCTGTGGATGAATTGATGCTGGATGAATGCAGTGCTCGTGGTGAAGCTCTTGCCACACTCAGCACAGGGGAACAACTTCTCTCCCGTGTGGACGCGGCGGTGGATGGTGAGGCTGGAGGTGGTTTTGAAGCTCCTGCCGCAGTCCCTGCAGGTGAAGGACTTCTCAGTGCTGTGCACACTGCGGTGCCGGGTGAGGGAAGATTTCTGAGTGAAACTCTTGCCACAGTCAGCACAGCTGTAAGGCCTCTCTCCTGTGTGGGTGCGGTGGTGATTGGTTAGGTCGGAGCTGCGGCCGAAGCTCTTGCCACAGTCAGCACAGCAGTACGGTTTGTCACCACTGTGGATGAGTTGGTGCTGGATCAATGAAGTGCTCGTGGTGAAGCTCTTGCCGCACTCAGCACAGGGGAACAGCTTCTCTCTGGTGTGGATGCGGCGGTGGATGATGAGTGTGGAATTGCGACTGAAGCTCTTGCCACAGTCTCTGCAGGTGAAGGACTTCTCACTACTGTGCACACTTCGGTGCTGCCAGAGGGAAGACTTGCGAGTGAAGCACTTGCCGCAGTCATCACAGCTGTACGGCCTCTCACCAGTGTGGGCACGGCGATGGTTGGTGAGGGCAGAGCTATGTCTGAAACTCTGTCCGCAGTCAGCACAGCTGTAGGGCTTCTCCCCGGTGTGGATGCGGCGGTGGATTGTGAGTTCAGAGCGTTGTCTAAAGCTGTGGCCGCAGTCAGCACAAGTGAAAGGTTTCTCTCCAGTGTGGGTCAGGCAGTGTCGGATGAGGATAGAGCTCTGTCTGAACCTCTTGCCACAGTCACCACAGACGAAGGGCCGGGGGCCAGGGCGGGGGCAGTGGTGCTTCACCAGTACTGAGCCACGTGAGAAGCTCTGCCCACACTCAGGGCACTGATTCAGCTTCTTGGGTGGCACTGAGGGGCCTGTTCTGGCTTCATCCTCCTCTGCACATTCTTTCTCCTCCTCAACCTGGTCACCTTCATCCTCATCATTAGTCTCCTCCTCATAGTCATCCTCCTCTTCATACTCATCCTCCTCATAATCTCCATTCTCCTCAGCATCATCATCCTCCATCCATTCCTCTTCCTCCTCATCCTCTCCCTTGGGTATGCACCTGGGCTGCTCCAAATTGATCTCTAGGTGCTCCTTCTCCTCCCAGCTCTTGTCTGGGTCCTTCTGTGACACCATACTGTGGCAGGAAGGGGTTACAGCTGTGCAATAGGGAAGATGGAAGCACCTGAGCCCAGGACCTCAAATGCTGAGATCCTGCCTGGGTCATAACAGTTCCTGACTCACAACACTTCCCAACACCCAGCTGCACGAAAGAATGCAGAGGGGACCTCAAACCTTCAGTTTCTTCCACAGTGTGGGCTCAGGCCTCTAATATCTGTGCTGAGAGCTGAGGTTCCTGTGACCAGTGTCCGGAAGTACCCTAAGACTTACAAATGATCTTGTTCCACTCTCCTTGAGCCTGGCAGCATTGGCAGGGTGGTTCCTGGCCCAGGCCGTCCTTTGATCTCTACTGGCTCACACAATGACTCAGGAAGACAAAACCATGACCCACCTTCTCCCACCACCCTCCATGTCCCAACCCAAAACATCACAATCAGCCACAAAACTGACCCCAAACAGCCTGGGGAGTTCTCAGACTGATGTCCTTCAGAGACCCTGGAGAGGTGAAATGTGGGCAGGAGGGGCTAGAGGAGGTTGAGAGCTGACCTGGGGACCTGGGGTACAGCTGTTGCCTCACTCTGGGTTCCTTACCTGCTAGGCTGCTCCAAGGGGCAGATCTGCAAACTCTGCTCTACCCCAGCACACACAGGCAGGGCTAATGCAGAGAGAGGAACTCAGACCCTGCTAGACAGAAGCAAAGGGCTCAGAAGAGAGCACTGGCCTGCAAGGGATGGCTCAGCACTGCCCAGGACCAGGCAGCACATCTCAGCCCTGCTGGGAGCAGCTCCCAAGCCCAGCAGCACAGGCACAGCACACAGCCAGGGCTGATCAAGATAGGAGGCCTCAACAAGGGCAGACCCTCTTCCCTGGCCCTGCCCCCACCACACCCACTCTGTGCTCAGCTCTGCCCTGCATACACCTCTCTGCTGCCCACTCCCCAAGAGAAGATCACAGCAGCCCTGAAGACACAGACAAAGGGAGCTTCACGATCTCTGCAGATGAAGCAAAGGGGGAAGGGACTTGGGCAGCTTCTTGTTAGACCTCTTCAGCCCTCACTGGCATGCAGGAGGAGTCTCTGTCTCCTGCCCAAACCTGACACCTCCAGCACCCTTCACACACCTGCAGCCCAAAGGGACTCAGTGGAAAGGGTTTGGCTTCCTCCTCTCCCTGACCATCTCTCTCAGTTTTCTCTTTGCAGTTCCCCTGGAACTGCCACTCCACGTCCGCAAGAGCAAAAGAGGTTTGATGGGAGGGCACAGTGCCCCTGGGCTGTTGTTCATCTCCCAGCTGACACATGCAGAGCTGCAGCACAGCTCACTCCTTTCAACTCCTGAAGTCCTGCCAGATTCTGCCATTTCCTGCACATACATTAATCACATGGGACCTGTCCCCTGTCCCCTTTTTGGGGGGACAAGGCCTAATTCCTGCCTGGCCACTCCCAGTCCCTTCCCTCATTCCCAGCCCATCTATGTCCCTGCCGCCTTGGCTGTCCCATACCCCTGTGTCCCCCAGCTCCACGGCCACTGCAGCTGGAAGGGTGGAGTGGGAAATGCTGTGGCTGAGGAAGCATCTAAGGAACTGGGCTGGAAGCAGGAGCACAAGAAGGGAAGGGGCCGGAGACTAAAGGTTGGGATCAGCTGGAGGGCTGAAAGAACAGCACCAAGCCAAAGGGGGGTTACAGATGAGGGCTGGGGAGGGAAGCTGCAGCCACCTCATGCAGCAACTGATGAGAGGAAGGGGGACAGAGAGGGAGTGAGACCTCAGGTGACTCCTGCCATGGGTATGGCTGGGCTGTGTGGCTAGGAGCCCTGAGTGCCTGCTTGCGCTGTGCTGGATGGCAGGAGGGGTCAGGGGACTGTCCTGAGCCAGGCAGGGTTTGGGGCTTTGAGCTTCTGGGGTCAGCTGCTGCCAGCACCATTGTAGGCAGGAGCCAGGCAGAGCCACACAGCTGCTGAACTAAGCCCTCCCACCCCCTGCAGCCTTCACCCTCCATCTCTCCATCCATTGCTCCATCTCCACTCACTTGCTGCCCTCTCAGAGTCCCCAGAGTCCACACACATCACCAGGGCTGATCTACACAGCCAGCATGGGCCTCACAGAAGCCCCTGGATGAGAGCATGGAGGAGAATCCCTGTGGTGGGTGCGAGGCACTGGGATGCCTTACACCAGAGCGTAGAGACCTCCCAAAGGGACAGCAGAGTCCAGAGGTACACCAGAAAGTGTCATCTATCTTAGTTCATTCCCACAAGGCCTGCACCCACTCTTTACAAAGGAACAGCACAGGCTCTCCAACCTCCTTTGCCCTTCCTCTCGGCTCCCAGGAACATCTTCTGTGATCTCTCTCTGCAGAGGAGCTTTGAGGCCTTGGCAATGCTGCCAACTGCGGCCTGGAGCGGCCTGGCTCACCTGGGAGCTGCCTACCAGAATCTGTAACTGCATCTCTTGGGTATGGGGGGAGGAGGGGCAGAGAGACATGGTGGAGGGGGAAGGTAATTGGGGCCTGGGGTTCTGGCCTGCTTTGGAGGAAGCTTTGGCCTGGGGAGGTTGCTTGGGTCCCGTGGCCGAGGCGCACTATGGATTGTTGTGGATTTGATGCTTTGCACTGTAGGATGCAGCTCTGAACAGCACAGCCATGGAAACTGCCCAATTCTATCCAACCCTCTGGGCAGAGCTTTACATGAACTCCTTTGATAAGGCTCAGAGAGCCTCTCTGCCTCCTTAAACCCAAGACAATACCCTGCAGAACACGTTGGAGGAGCTCAAGGGGACAAGCTGCAGAGGTGGCTCAGGGCAACCTCCTGAGGTTCAACAAGAGCAAGGGCAGGGTCCTGCCCCTCGCCTGAGACAATCCTCACAATCAGGACAGGCTGGGGGGAGGAGGGTTAGGAAGCAGCCCTGCAGAAAAGGACTGGGGGGTGCTGGTGGACAAGAAGCTGGACAGGAACAGACAGGGTGAGCCTGCAGCCCAGAAGGCCAAGGGCAGCCTGGGCGGCACCAAAAGCAGCATGGGCAGAGATGGACAGAGGGCAGCCTGGCACTTGGCTCTGCTAAGACTTCACCTGCAGGACTGCAGCCAGCTCTGGAGCCCTCAACACAGGAAGGACATGGGCCTGATGGAGAGGGTCCAGAGGAGGGACACAAAAATGATCAGGGGCTTGGAGCAGCTCTGCTACGAGGACAGGCTGAGGGAGCTGGGGGTGTTCAGCCTGGAGAGGAGATGAGAAGACTCTGGGGAGACCTAAGAGTGACCTTCTGGTACTTGAAGGGGACTACAAGAAGGCTGCAGAGGGACTCTTTGCAAAGCCTGCAGGTTCCTGCCAACCCAAACCACTCCACGATTCTAAGTGTAGTCTCCAGGGAGAGGAGGAAAAGGATGAGGCAGAGGAGGGCAAGGAAGAGGACAAGGAGGAGAAGAAACAAAAGCCCTTCCAAAGTCCTCCAAAACTCTGCCAAATTCCTTGAAAGCTCTTCAAGCTCTGCAGAGTTCATCCTGAAGAGAGCTGAGGCAGTTTCTAGGCTCAGGGATGTGTTGCACATGCTTCACAAATGCTCAAGAAGCTTTCCAAGTGCCCTCAAAACCATCAGCACGGCTCTGCTGGCACAGAATGCCAGGCTGCAAGGGACCCCAAGGCTCAGCTGCTCCAACCTTGTCAGCTGACTCTGGACTTGAAAGGAGCTGGCCCAGCCCCCTGCCAAGCTGAGCCTTCCAACTCTGCCCTGCAGGGGAATCCACCACTGCCCTGGGGAGATGATTCCAATGGCTGACTGGGAGGGGAAAGCTTTTGCCTCTACAGGCCACTGTTCCACTTCAGCTCAACTCTTGCAGCAGCTCTTTGAGATCTGCCTTTTGAGCATCACAAACTCTGAAGCCCTGCAGTGAAAAGCAGCTCAGCTTCAACTTCCAACTGGCTGAACTCTCCCATTTTAAATTCAAGGCAGGGGCCAAGCTCACACCCAGCTCCCAAGCTCAAGAACCCAGCAACTAAGGACAAAAGCAGATCCTGAGCTCAAGAACAGGCAGCTGAGGTCAGAACAGCTTCCAAACTCACACCCAACCCCCGGGCTCTGAACCAGTTCCACAACTTTGCTTATTTCAAGTTTCCTTCATTGCAGTTCTGCTGAGCATCCAAATTCAAGCATTCAGAGAATGCTTTGGGCTGGAAGGGACCTCAAAGATCAGACAGCTCCAGCCCCCTGCCATGGACACAGACACCTTCCACCACACCAGGCTGCTCAAGCCCTCATCCAACCTGACCCTCAACACCTCCAGGGAGGGGGCAGCCAGCACCTCCCTGGGCAACCTGCTCCAGGCTCAACTCACCACCCCCACTCCAAACAATTTCCTCCCAAGCTCCATTCCAAATCTGCCCTCCTCAACCTTCAATCCAGTCCCCCTTCCAGCCTGGACCGTTCTATGATCACACTCTGAAAAGTTTCCTCCCAGAGCTGAATGAACACTACTAGGTGAGTAGTACACATACAGCATGTACTCAAGCACCAGAGGTTTTTCCAGTATATAATGTATTTGCGTGACAGAAGTTCATAGAGGTAACCTAGAATCGAGAACTAAAGTGACGCTGATTTATCAACATCATCAGAAATAAATGCTAGCACAGAAACTAATCATAGATGCTGTGGAATTATTTGCTAATTAAGCATTAAAAAAAAAATCCCTAACTTAACAACAAATTCAAGCATGCTGCATGAAGTGAAGCAAGCAGTTACTTCAGTGCATCAGTGCAATACAAGCACACACAAATTCAGATACGGTACCTTCAACATATAGTTATTAAACAGACATATGGAACACTTCTGCTGTTTCTCTCTTACACAAATTAAAATCCCTTTACCCAAATTCAAGAACACATCCTTTAATTTGCAAACAATTTAACATATCCCAAGTTACAAAGTAACTGGTTAGTTTCTGAAGGATGAAACCCCCTTTGCCATTTATCTTGGCTATAACCAAAGCCTTAATCTGCAAGCGTTGAAGTCACAAAACAAAACACAGCGTTAGGTTAAGCAGTAAATTTTTCCCCAATAAACATCTGGAAACAGGTTAATGTATTCTCAAGATATTTGACACAATTCTCAAAGCATTTCTCCAGAGATGTCTCAGAGTTATCTGTGGGAAGACAAGCCACCTATTCCACACGAACTAAATCAGGCTGCATCACACTGTGCTGCAGGGAGCTTTGCTGGTTTGCAGCCTTGTTAATATATGGATCTCAGTGCTCCACAAATCAATTGCACCAGAGACTTCTCTTTTCTACATTCATCTTTACTCTTAGAGCCTCTTAACTCATAATTTATTTCCTTTCTTTTTGCATTATCTGAGTTATCCTGCTCCTCCGTTTCCCCAATGAACTTGTGACCGGTTGAGGCTGTGTCTTTAAGAAAGAGACAGTTGCTGAACACTCTGGCTGAATGTTTTTGATATTTAAACAAAACCAAGATAGTCTAAACTAATTTCATTGGTAGATTGTAGAATGCAATTTTAAGTTTGGGTTCTGTTAGTTCAGTCTGGTCTGGGTTCAGGCTGGGTGCAGTCTGTGCTTCTCTGTCCTGTAGGCTGAACGGCTTCTCTCTTTCTGAAGCAGGAACGGCCTTGAGTTAACAGCTAACCAGATCAGAAAGCTAATTCTTGCATGTGCTTTTGAGCTAACAGAATTTTTCTTCCTTAATTGCCTTTCTCTCTCTAACCCTTTTTGGGAAAAAGGGGAGGTAGGGAGGGAGAGAGGGGAATTCAGAGAACCCCCATGGCCGGCTGGAGGGAAAAGGCTTTTCTGCATTGTGTTCATTGCTGTGTTTTCCTGTATATATTGTAAATATTGTATATTTGTGTACATATTCATTGCATTCCATTGATGCCTGTAAATAGAGCTTTCATCTGCTTTTTCCGACTGAGCTAGCTGTGGTTTCTTTCCTTGTGTGTGTGGGGGGAACTTTCTCACCCCACCACAGAACTGGAGGTGTACTAATGTAAATCGTAAGCTGCTCCAATGAATACAAACCATACCACACCAATACCAGTCACCCAGGCAAACAGACTGGTCTTTCCAGAAGCCCATCATAAGCACTTCTGCACAATGCTACAGAGAAAGTTCACAGCATGACTGAAGATCAAATAGCATTTCCTAAACAAGAAACCCTGATGTAAACATACTCCAAAGCTCCTCCATTCCCTTGCCACTATTGCAAGTGATCCACTGACCTTAACTCCAGCCCCATGGCACAGAAGCAAGGTAGTTATCTTAGCAATACTGTGGGCCATTCAGAGCTTACCAGTTACAAGCTTTCACAAATCTAAACCAGACCTTTATGTATGCAAAACCAACCCCATTCTGTATATGTTGCTTACAGGCTCAGCAGCCCGAACGATGGGAATGAAGTAATGAGTGAGCACGGCAATTAGACACCTGCTATGACCCATGAGACTGGACATAGCTGACAATAATTACTACCCATAACTAGATCAGCATTTGCACCAGCATTTCATCACAAAGTTTGACCCTTGATAGCCAGAGGACACACGTACAACATCAGACATCAACAAGAGGTAAGCTCAGGATCTCTTATTTGAATTCATTTGAGAGTTGGGGGGAGTGATCACAGACTGAAAGGCAAATATAATGCCTACATACATCCTTGTAACCATTTCTTCATCTCTAAGTATGCATTGTCAAAAATCTTATCACATTCTCAGCACATACCTTGAAAAGTTTTTAAGACCTAGTGGTTTTTTTACTACTTTCTCCCCCTTGATGCCTCCAAGTCCAAGCAGGATGCCTTCTGCACTTCACCGGCCTAC
Organism: Colaptes auratus; assembly: GCA_015227895.2. Classification (NCBI taxonomy): domain Eukaryota; kingdom Metazoa; phylum Chordata; class Aves; order Piciformes; family Picidae; genus Colaptes; species Colaptes auratus. Next base: position 742,917 of record CM037645.1, read on the forward strand.
TAGTTTAAAGTGCAATAGAGACAAGAGGGAAACAAATCTAACACCGCGCCTTACACGTTGTAAAGTGAATTCCTTTCCTCCCCTCTCCATCTGCACTCATTCTTCTCATTTCCAGCATACTGTTCACTGCTTCTAACTGTATGCTGTATGCTGTCTTTCTGAGCGGACAGTCCTGGGCACTACACACTAGTCAAAAAAGGACACAATGGAGCCAAGAACAAGTAATAAATGTTTTTCTTCATGGCTCAGTTTTTGTTCAAAAGGTGATGACAGTTGATGAGGCTGTATGTATAACCTCTTTATGTAAAAAACCCCACCAAGCAGAAAAAAACAACTCATTCAGTGATCCTTGCTTATGTCACACCCTTATGTCCAGTTCTGGGCCCCTCAGTTTAGGAAAGAGGTTGAGTTGCTGGAAGGTGTCCAGAGAAGGGCAACAAAGCTGGGGAGGGTTTGGAGCACAGCCCTGTGAGGAGAGGCTGAGGGAGCTGGGGTTGCTTAGCCTGGAGAAGAGGAGGCTCAGGGGAGACCTTCTTGCTCCCTATAACTACCTGAAGGGAGGTTGTAGCCAGCTGCGGGTGGTCTCTTCTCCCAGGCAGCCAGCACCAGAACAAGAGGATGCAGTCTCAAGCTGTGCCAGGGGAGGTTTAGGTTGCATCTTAGGAAGAAGTCATTCACAGAAAGAGAGATTGGCCATTGGAATGTGCTGCCCAGGGAGGTGGTGGAGTCACCATCACTGGAGGTGTTTAGCAAGAGACTGGATGGGGAGTTTGGTGCCATGGTTTAGTTGATCAGATGGTGTTGGATGATAGGTTGGACTTGATGATCTTGAAGGTCTTTTCCAGCCTGGTTAATTCTATTCTATTCTATACCCTGGATGTGACAGCTTGTGCACAAACCTACTACTATGTCAGCTTAAAAGACAAGGAGTATTCTTGATGGTCTATAGTGCTAAATTTTGTTATTCACCAATCTAATAAAACTGATTGAAATTCATTAGTTAAATATACAACAGTTAAGTCTTGAAAAAATTTTAAGCAGCATCTTTATCTACACTATGCTAGCAACATGACAGACAATGTTTCACATTCCTCTTGTGAAAGTGGTATCTGGGTGAAGAGAAAGACGTTGCAGCCTAATTTGATCTTTGTGAAAAGAAGTATAATTCACATGGGCTAGGAAGTCCCGTTTCTCAATTTCAAAAATCACTAAGGCATTATACCAAGAAAACAATGACTGGAGGAAAAAAGAGAGTCTTATCCCTTGACTCTTTCGACATTGCTTACAACAGTACTACCCAATATTCCAGCTATTTATCAGACTTGAACAGTACAATGCTGGAAGGTAGTAAGCATCACACTTCAAAATAGATTTGGTCAGTTGTTTTTTTAACTAAACCTTCAGAGCAGGCAATATGCTCATAAGCAATAGATCAGTCCCTCTGATCACACCTGGAAAAGTCTACCCTCACACGACCACAAACTACCATAAACACACTATGCCAACATGTATCTACACGACAGCCAGGAGCTAAAATAAAGATGATAAAAGCCATGTTAGTAGGACGAAAATGCATCAATTATCTCTCCATGACAGACAGCAGAAAATACAATTCCAAAAGATCACAAAGCCTTTCTTAAAATTGACAAAGGGAAATCACCTTTTTTCAATACATGAAGGCCAGTGCTACTGCTTAAAGGAGCAGGCTTTTCACAGCTGTGGAATTGGTTTTTTAAGAAAAACTTTTAAAGCATACATTTTTTTTCAGTCTATAAACTAGTGAAAAACTCCTCCTTTCAGAACTAACAGAACTCTTGAAGGTTCAGGAACAGGCTGTGCCAGTGTCCCGGAAGATGAGCCGCCGGGGCAGACGGCCAGCCTGGTTGGGTAATGAACTCTTAATAGAACTAAGGGAAAAAAAGAGGCTGTACCCTCTCTGGAAGAAAGGGGAGGCAACCTATGGAATGTTTAGGGATGTTGCTAGGACATGCAGAAAGAAAATTAGGGAGGCAAAAGCCCATTTAGAACTTAGCCTGGCCTCTGCTGTGAAGGACAACAAAAAGTCCTTTTATAAATACATCAATAGCAAGAGGAAGGGCAAGGACAACCTCCACTCCTTGGTTGACACGGAGGGGAACGTTGTAACAAAGGATGAAGAAAAGGCAGAGGTACTTAACACCTTCTTTGCTTCAATCTATCCTAGCATGGCAGAACATCTTCCAGACAGCTGGCCTGCAGAGCTGGCAGAAGGAGCCAGGGAGCTGCATGGTTTCCCGCTGCTCCAGGAGGTAGTTAGAGATCTTCTGAGCCGCTTGGACCCCCACAAGGCCATGAGACCGGATGGGATCCATCCTAGGGTGCTGAGAGAGCTGGCAGATGAGCTGGCCAGGCCGCTCTCCATCATTTTTCAGCAGTCCTGGCTCACTGGAGAGGTCCCAGAGGACTGGAAGCTGGCCAACGTGGTGCCCATCCACAAGAAGGGCCGGTTGGATGAGCCAGGGAATTATAGGCCTGTCAGCCTGACCTCAGTGCCAGGCAAGAGTATGGAACAGGTCATCTTGAGTGCGATCATGCAGCACTTACAGGATGGCCAAGGGATCAGGCCTAGGCAGCATGGCTTTAGAAGGGCAGGTCCTGCCTGACCAACCTGATCTCCTTCTATGATCAGGTGACCCGCCTGGTTGATGTGGGGAGGCCTGTGGATGTGGTCTACCTGGACCTCAGCAAGGCCTTTGACACCGTCCCCCACAGCAAACTCCTGGCCAAGCTGGCAGCCCATGGCTTGGACAGGAGCACACTGTGTTGGGTTAGGAACTGGCTGGAGGGCCAAGCCCAGAGAGTGGTGGTGAATGGTGCCACATCCGGCTGGCGGCCTGTCACTAGTGGTGTGCCCCAGGGATCAGTGCTGGGCCCCATGCTCTTCAACATCTTTATTGATGATCTGGATGAGGGCATCGAGTCCATCATCAGTAAATTTGCGGATGACACCAAGCTGGGGGCAGGAGTTGATCTGCTGGAGGGCATAGAGGCTTTGCAGAGGGACCTCGACAGGCTGGACAGATGGGCAGAGGCCAAGGGCAGGAGATTGAACACATCCAAGTGCCGGGTTCTGCACATTGGCCACAACAACCCCAGGCAGTGCTACAGGCTGGGGTCAGAGTGGTTGGAGAGCAGCCAGGCAGAGAGGGACCTGGGGGTGCTGGTTGATTGTAGGATGAACATGAGCCTGCAGTGTGCCCAGGCAGCCAAGAAGGCCAATGGCATCCTGGCCTGTATCAGAAACAGTGTGGCCAGCAGGAGCAGGGAGGTCATTCTGCCCCTGTACACTGCACTGGTTAGGCCGCACCTGGAGTCCTGTGTCCAGTTCTGGGCCCCTCAGTTTAGGAAAGATGTTGTCTTACTGGAGCGCGTCCAGAGAAGGGCAACAAAGTTGGTGAGGGGTTTGGAAGACAAGCCCTATGAGGAGAGGCTGAGGGAACTGGGGTTGCTTAGCCTGGAGAGGAGGAGACTGAGGGGTGACCTTATTGCTCTCTACAACTACCTGAAGGGAGGTTGTAGCCAGGCAGAGGTTGGTCTCTTCTCCCAGGCAAGCAGTACCAGAACAAGAGGACACAGTCTCAGGCTGCGCCAGGGCAGGTTTAGACTGGATGTTAGGAAGAAGTTCTATACCGAGAGAGTGATTGCCCACTGGAATGGGCTGCCCGTGGAGGTGGTGGAGTCACCTTCCTTGGAGGTGTTCAAGAAGAGGCTTGATGGGGTGCTTGCTGCCACGGTTTAGTTTTTTAGTTGTTTAGGTGGGTTGTATTGTACTGTATTGTATTTAGGTGGGTTGGATTGGTTTATGGGTTGGACGTGATGATCTTGAAGGTCTCTTCCAACCTGGTGTATTGTATTGTATTATTATTATCTAGCCTATGCCAATGAAAGCTGAGAAGCAAAAGTAATTAAGAAAGGTATCAGCTACCTGTGTTTTGCATTTCTTGCATATGAATGCCACTGCTCAAGGTGTACTCATCCCAGCTAACGCACATTCTGCGTTCATAAGAAGTTTTAAGCCAAAGCCACCTTAAGTAAAAGAAACAAAAGACCAAGCTTGGTTGGTTAACAGCCAGCTAAAAAAATACACACACAAAAGAAATCCATAGCAATGCAAAATTTTACAAACTGCAAAAAAGAGAGACACTCAGTGTGATGTAGAAATGTTGTACCAAAGCACATTTCCCAACGAATTATATCAAATGTAGATTTGTAGTGCACTCATTCTACAAACTAGAAAGAGCATAGTTCTGTTAAGAAATTGAACATTCAGAACTGCATGAAGCAGTAGGCATGTAAGAGCTAGCTGGTTGAAGCTGAGCCACATCTCTTCTAGGAAATGCTTTCTGAATGCATAAAGGATATTTCATCATAAATGTCACATCTCACCCCGCCTTTCCTCCCCAATAACACTTCCAATTCTTTTAGAAGCTGCAGTGAATTTCAAAGGAGCCTCATCTGACCGATTCACACAAAAAAAGGCTTTGAAACATATCGACATTTGCCCTCATTCCATAGAAACTGTAGAGCGAGAACTTGGCTCTTCCCTCCCCCAACACAGTACCTTTCTGGGGTAGGGACTTCACATCCATTGACATCAGCACAGCTTGAAAGGGGGATGGGAGAGTCACGGCAGAAGGCAGTAAAACCTGCTTTTAACTATGCACGCAATGCCTCTAACGAATACTCAAAGCTTCCCAAAACACATTTAACAGAAAGGGGCTTTCAATCGCCTCCTTTTCCTGCGGCTGTGACAAACCGAAGGGGACGGGGCTACAAAGGACGTCCTGCGCCCCTTATATCCTAGCGCCACAATAGCCATTTATTAGCTCGTCAGAGGGTCGCGATTCTCTCCCCCGCGCACAGTAACTCACCTCTAATATGCAAAAGGGCCACGGGCTGAAACGGCCCATTGGAATTGGCTGCGTCAACTACCATCCTGCTGCCAGCTCTGTTACACGTCAACACCTAGGCTCCGGCAGGCAAGGCAATGCATTCCCTAAAGCAAGAAACCCGCCTCCCCTTCAGTTTAAAAAAAGAAACTGAAGAGCTCTGCAGCTGGAGGGAACTGGCTAGTTAATGATGTCAGCGGGCGGGAGGAGCCCCACTGGCTCACGGCAGCAACTTAAAATGACACGGAGGAGGTCGCAAATGAGCGGAGGCGGCGCGGGGCTGTCACTGCGCTCCTGCGCCGGCCCCGCGGAGCGGGGAACCCCGCCCGGAGGAGGTGACGGGTTCCTTTGCGTTCCTTGTTTTTTAAACCAGGCTCATCCTATCGCTGCTCTGTGATTTCCACCCCCCTCGTCTCCGCCCCGTCAATATGCAGAACGCACCTGCTAGAATGAGCACGTTCACATTCACAAATTGTGCCTCTTCCCCAAAACGCCAAAAGCTTAACCCTTCCTTCAGCAAGGCTGGCAGGAACTAGCAAGCAGGAGGTCAGCTTAACCCTGCAAAAACACAGCAATAAAGGCAACATCTACAACTTAGTCTTTCAAGAGCCATATGAAAAAGGCAGCCCACAGTAAGATACATGTCTTCCAATAATAGTAGTAGTAGTGACCTGATCACACCTGATCCATTAAAGGGAAAGGCTGCTAACATGCATATTCTGAATATGTACATATTCAGGGAGATGAAAACATCATGTTTCGTGCTCATTTTGGTATTTCTGTCTAGAAATGAACCTACCTTAACTTTAACGTGAAGTTGTTCAATTCGCATATTGCAAAATTCCGGTTTTCCTTTCTAGAAAGTTCAGCAATTATCATTTACTATTACAAAATAAATTATTATATGTAGGCCTATGAAAAGAGTTCTGCTGCAAAATACCAATAACAACAATAAAAGCAGCACTGCTGAATGTATTTCTGAACTCTTTAGTTGAATCGCTTAAGGTATTTGGAACAAAACCACAAGCACCCTGTTCTTCATAGGAGACTCTCATGTTTATTTTTCCCCATGAGCTATGAAGGACCATTTTGTCTTGTAGACAATGCACCTCTGGGAGTGACGTTCAGAGAAACAGGCGACGTTCTACTTGTTCCACCTCCAAACCTCTGCTTCTCCCCAAGTGCTAGTTGCAAAGTACGTCACCTTTAACTATTCAAATGACTTGATCTACACCACTGTCCCAACGTATATCTGCCCCCACAAAGAAGGGCATTAAAAAAAAGAGGAAGAGACATTTCAATTATGTAATTTGCTGATGAAAGTCTGCAAGAAAAATTATAGGGCACATTCTAACTCGGTTAGAAAAGTTGTATCATGCTACAGTAACAGACTGTGAAAGGTGAGGCCTTCTGCTTGTTAACAAAATCTGCTGTCTTTTCACCAGTTGTGCAGAGGGAGAGGTACGTTGTGCTCAGGAGGTTTGTATACCCTCCCTTTGTTTCGGCTTTAAGTTTTAAGCTTTAAGACTTGCCACCCAAGGGAAATATTTACTTAAAGTATTTTGAGCTACCTCATTTGGGAGAAAATTGAGTTAAGAATTGACTTACTAATGAGAGGTAAAGAATATTAGTGCAAATGGAATTAAGCTAATAAATATCAGTGGGAAGAGGAAGAAGTTACTTGAGTGTGATAAATGGAATGATAATTTGTGTCAATTAGATGATTTTGATTAAAGCAAAAGCAGGAGCATGAATGATGAAACAAGGGATCGGACACTGGGAACTTACATATGCAACTAGAGTGAGATTCTTTTCAGGCTTTATTATAATCAGTTGTTTATGATTAATTTGACTTGGTTTAGTATAGAGCAAGATTTTAAGTTTTATTACAACCCATTGTTTATTAATTTAATTTGTTTTAATATATGTATACTAAGGCCCCAGTGAAATGTTAGGAATTAACAGCTAACAGTTGAAATATTATGAAACAATAAGTTGTTCAAGGATGAGAAAGGAAGAGAGATTGCTACAGAAGATGTGAACACAAGAGACAACAATTGTGAGAATCATAAGAACCTATGTGAAAACCCATCCCTGGGAAGGACGTTGATTGTAACAACAGAGCTAAGAAGATACAATCACAGGGACTTAGCACACAACCCACCGGCTGTGCTGACCAGAAGATTACATCATCGAAAGACCACCAGAAGGACAAACTAATTTAAATAAACCCACCTTTATATGCATATGTATTAAGAGTAGAATATTTAAAGGGTAGTTAGAAAGTGATTAGTGTGCATTGTGCACCCAGCACTGTTTTGCATGTCTCTTATTGCCTTGAAATTGCTCCTTTCGGATGAAAACTCGACTTTAATTGGCTCGGTCATTTAGAACATCGAGCAAATTTATGAAGACACTTCTGTTGCAAGAGAATCAAAGACTGTATTAACTTCAGCTACCCATTTTTAGAATTGAATGAATGAAAAAGCATACTGACAGTAGAGCAGAACTAGCTATTACAGGTTTCTGCTAAGCCCTGCTTATTGCTTCTAACTTCCTGATGATGGGGATGAAGGAAAACACTATAAAATTCTCAGGATGTAACTGAATGTGTTACATTTAGGAACCAGCACTGCAGCTGGGGAACTATCTTTACACAGGAGAGCCAGCTAGTATTTCTTTCAAAATAAATACTCCATGTGTGCTGTGATTTAAAAACCACCCAGCCCCCCCCCCAACACACCACCCAAAGGTTGCCTGTATTTCATTCTGAACTACCTACTAGTCCGATAGCATCAGAATCAACACTGTATAGGAAGATTAAAATTGGATTAATAGCTATTTACATGAAAATACCATGAACAAACTTGGTTACGTCTCAGACTAGACGAGTTTTCATTTTTAGACTGGCAGAGTAGAGGGCTAGTGCAAACCATAAAGTAACTAAAGGCATAATTCTATTTCTCAGCAACCTAAGCCACCCTAGGTACAGACTGCTTTGCTCCCTTTCCTGAATTCCCCTCTGCTCTATTTTATGCTTATCTTCAGTGGTCAGCAGCCACTAAACCATGAGACAGTCACTTCCCTTATTGTCAGGCTGGTTTTCTGTTAACTTAAAACTGTGTTCTCCGGCAGCCTAAGCTGAGCTATGTCAATATGAGCTACTGCTTCATTCCCTCCTCTGAGGCACACGTGCACAACCATCTGAAATTGCTGAACAAGAGCTTGTGCAGCTGCATGGTTGAACCAGATTAGGAAATTGAGCCGAGTTAAAGAGAGAAGGAAAAGGGTGACTTTGAGCCATTATCTGGGTCACCAGACAGCTGTCCAAAATAAGGGGCAGGGATAAATTTGACTTGCTTTTACTGGTAGGAACAATGTAATTTGTGTTTTTTTTCCCCCTCCAATTATAGCCTAAACAAAACTTACCATGCTCACACATCACAGAGTCATAGAATTGTTGTGGTTGGAAAAGACCTCTATGATCATTGAGTCCAACCATTGACCTAATACCACTATGGCCATTAAACCACATCCTGAAGTGCCACGTCCACATGGTTCATGAAGATGTCCAGGGATGGTGATTCCAATGCATATGCACTGTTTCCTAATACCCATTCATGTCAGGCTATAGAAGATAAGGGTCTCTTCACAGCTCTGAACAATGAATTACTCAAGGGCAAAAACTTAGCTCTAGGGGAAAACAGGCCTGGAAGCTACACATTATGCAAGAGAAACCACAGCAACGGGAATGCTACTCAGCTTCTCCTTCTGCCCTCAATTCCAGAGGGCAGCCAAGAGGAAATTTTTCAAAGAAACAGAGCCAGTAAACCCCACGTTAATACCTGGCTAGCAAAAGAAATCCACAGATAATAAAAAAACCCTTACCTGGACAAATGAAAGAAGCACAAACTATGATTTTGTTTCCTTAAAGAATTCCTTAGACTGAAGCATGGGAAAAGGTAATCTTCTACCTTCCTTGTTGAGAAATTGAGACTACTTATTCCTCCTAATACAGGAAAGACTGATTAAAAGTGGCACTGGCAAACATCTCCTTCTGACTGGATTTTTCTCTGCTTAGATTTCCAACACCGATATCAAAATAGATGAGCTCAGCATGAGTGGCTTTGTTGGGGGTTTTATTGTTTGCTTTTGTTTACACTGCCACAACTGTCTCCAATGATTCCAAGGAGTCCTAGATGGATGCCAGGCCAGCGCAGAGCAGGCAGCTCCAGGCAGGTGTCAGGACAGAAAGGGTCCCTGCTCCCGGCTGCTGCTTAGCACAGGGATGAGGCGGAGGAGCCAGCTGCATGGTGACTGCAGCACAGAGACTTAACAGTGCCAATATTTCCTTCAGCTAGTATTGTATATTCAAAAGCTGTTGTAAGTGGGGGTGGAAGGGGAAAAAAAAATTTCTTTTAAAGGTAGGTAACTAGTGTGGTGGGGTTTTGGTGTGTTGTACAGCTTCCTGAATCCAGCACTTGACTACTGCTTTTTCTTTTTTTAAGAATATTACTCAGGACAAAACCCATTTCCCAGAGCTGATTGCAAGAGCTAGTTTCAGGTACTTCACACTATTTTAACCAAGCTCAGTATAAAAGCTCACTCTTGTCTGTGTCCCCATTGTATAGGTCACGTGTGATTTTCAAGAAATGAAGCGTTAAACGTTCCATGTAAGAGCAGAAACTGGAGCTTACTAATGACCCAGCACACACTGGCTCGTATCCACAGGTATAAATACTGCGTTCCACGTTTGACCAGTAGAGGTCTTACAAAGGGAATTTAGTGCAGCAGCGATGTTTAGGTCTGATAATTACAGTACAGTACAGCTAAGGTTGGAAGAGACCTCAAAGATCATCGAGTCCAACCTTTCTCCACAAACCCCATAACGAGAACATGGCACCAAGTGAAAGGACATTGCTCCCCAGAGAGAACACTGCTGCCCATTGCAGGCTTGAACTCACGACCTTCGCAGTGAGTCTTATGTGCTACCAGCTGTGCCATGGAAGGTCTAAATGAAGGCCTGTGCAATGGAACAAAAAGTTCTTTTGGTAAATAAGGCGAGATCTAAACTCTGAATTCAGAGACAGGTTAGAATCTAGAAAATAAGACAATACCATGTTTGAAATCCCAATTTGATGGATTCTACCCAAGCTCCCGTGAAAACAAATTTGGTAGGAAATGCTGCCAGCAACAGATAGAGAGCATTCTCCTAACAGTCTCAGCTGCTGACCAAGGAGTAGGTGTTGGATAGGGCAGTCGAAATGAAAAATGGCTTATTAATCCAAGCCTGTGATTTTATGTAAAGCTAGCTATAGAACAACAAAACTTCACACACTCAAGTGAAGTATTTTTCTCTATAACATTTGTTTTGGAAGTTAATCACTCACTCATTAACACATTTGTTAATCTCTAAAATGTTACATAGTTATTTAGACTGGATAATTGCTAAATGCTTTAACAATGATGATTTGATAATAACTAACTCTTGAAATATTTACTCATTTTCAGTAATGTACAGTTTTGGATCCTTAAGTTTTCCTTTTCTGTACTAGTAGCTTGCAAGGGAAGCCAAACACACGAACAGTCAGGTTGCCAGCTATCCTGTCACGAATCACCACGTAGCTGGCTGTTCTATTTTTTGGTTCCTTTTGGTTCTCGGTCTACTTCTTAACGAGTCTACCACAGGAGCAACCTCAGCCTTTCAGATGCTGATACACTGTCCCTCATCCCATCACTCCCAGCCCCTCACAAAAGTCCCTCCCCAGCTCTCCTGCAGCCCCCAGCAGCTACCACAAGGCTGCTCCAACCTCTCCACACAGCCTTCTCCTCTCCAGCTGACAGCACTGCTTGCAAGAATCCCAGGCAATTCCAAGGGAAGGCTATGAGCCCAGAGGGGAAACCCAAACCTTTCCCCTCTCCACAGGGCTCTCTCCCATTTCCCATTCTGGTCAGCACCTGCAGCACCTAAGATGCATTTGCTCTGGGGCAGCTGCCTCTCACAGCCACACAGATCTCTGTCCTGGAAAAGACCTCTCTGAGCACTGAGGCCAACTGGCAGCCCCAGCACCACCAGGGACAGCAAACCATGGCCCCATGGCCACACCTTGCTGCAACACCTCCAAGCATGGCCACTCCACTGCCTCCCCGGGCAGCCTCTGCCAGGCCCTGACCACTCAGGCACCAAACTCATTCCTCCTTCTCTCCAACCTAAGCCTCCCCTGGCACAATTTCAGGCCACTTCCTCTCCTGCTAGCACATGAAACTAGGCACAAGAGCCCAACCCCCACCTCACTGCAGCCTCCTTGCAGGCAGCTCTAGAGGACAAGGAGGTCTCCCCTCAGCCTCCTCTTCTCCACACTAATCACCCACAGCTCCCTCACCTGCTCCTCTCAGCCCTGCTCTCCAGACCCTTCCCCACCTTTCTTGCCATTGTCTGCACCTGCTCCAGACCCTCAAAGTCCTTCTTGGAGTCAGGGGCACAAAACTGACCCCAGCATTCCAGGGGTGGCCTCCCCAGGGCCCAGGACAGGAGGACAATCCCTGCCCAGGCCCTGCTGGACACAGCATTGCTAAGCCTTGCAGAGCACTGCAATTGCTTTGCCCACTTGCAGCAATCATTTCCTTCCCTTCCCATCTCATTGCACAGCAAAGAGCAGCAATGCAATTGCTTTGTCTTCTTCTGAAGCTCCTCCAAGGAAGCTGCAGGACTTCTCACCACCAAAAAAAAACCAAGAACAGGCTGCCCCCAGGCCAATCCAAACCTTTCAGTCCAATTTAATGCAGTTCCTCAGCCACAAGCAGACGCTCAACATCTCAGCCTCATTTGGTTGCCTTCCAGCAAGCATTTCCCCAGCGGCAGAGCAGCTGAAGCAGAGCAGTCTGCACAGCCAGACCGCCCCACAGCCGACACCAGCCCCAGGCACTCCTAAGCTCAGGCTCAGCACAGCACCCACGCCTGACACCCCCACGGCAACCAGCACACAGCCTGCCCACAGCTCCCCCCCATGCGCCTGGCCCTCAGCCCAGCCGCTGCCCTTCAGCACAGCAGCCGCCCGGCAGCTGCCAGCACAAAGCCTCCAAACCCCCAGGGCTCCCCCACACCCCCCCACAGCAGCCTCTGCTGCAAGCCACACCCCACGCTCACCACCACCTCTCCTGCACACAGCAGCCCCCACAGCGCCGCCCACAGCTCAGCTCTGCTGCCAGCCCAGCCCCCAGCACAGGGACACAGGGACACAGGGCCAGCCCCTGCAGCCCACCAACGGCTCCGCCTGCAACACAGCAGCAGCCAAAGGGGGCCTGCAGCTGCCCCTAGCAGGGGGATTCAGCAGCACAGGCAACCCCCAAACACACCCACGCACCCACAACCCCACACACGACACCCACCCACCCCCAACTCCTCTACCCTACCCAACACACCCCCAGACACTTCCCCACAACGCCCCACACCACCCCCAACACCACACCCCCACAGCCTCCCACGCACTGCACACCCCCACAGCTCCCCACAACCGCACCACCCCCTCGCAGCACCCCAGCACGCCCCACTCCAAGCCTCACCTCCCCACACCACAGCCACACACAGCCTCCCCCAGCACCAACAACTCCCAACGCACAAACCCTACAACAAACCCTAAGCACCCCGCTACACCCCGACCACCCTCCCGCACCCCACAACCCCCAACTCCTCCCCCCAAACCCCACACACCCCTCCCCAACTCCACCACACAACCCTCACACCCCGACCCTTCCCACACCCACCTCACCAGCCCCTCCCAAGCCCCACACATTCCCTCACCCCACCTGCAGCCCACACAAAGGCCACGCACAGCACCAGGCCGACCGAGAGCTCAGCGCACACCAAGCTGCCGACCGCCGGTACCGGCAGGCTCCTGCCGAGCACAGAGCGCTGCGAGGGAGGCCCCGGCCCGGCCCCTACGCCTCAGGCGCCCACGTGGCACTGGCAGCGCCAGCAGGGCTGGGGCCGCAGAGGAAGTCCCGCCCACGCCCGGGCAACCACAGCCAATGAGAGGAGCCGAGAGCACGGCAGCTCCTCCCCCTCCTCGCTGCCGCGGCCCAGCGAGGAGCTGCCACTGCCGGCCGCGGCCGCCATTGTTCCCGGCCACGGCGGGGCAGCCACAGCCAATCAGAGCCGCCTCAATAGCACAACCACGCCTCCAAGTCCCAACAGCGAACCGCCCCTGCCGGCCGCCGGCACCATTGTGGCTGCGTCATGGCAAGAGGCCGCGGGGCGCTGGAGCAATGCCTGGGCTGTGCGCTCGGACATCTCTGTCGCGACGTGAGGTGTGACGGGGTGGGAGGGGCCGACGGGGCCGGGGACCGCTGAGAGCAGCGGAGCGAAGCCGGGTAGGCTCTCGGCGGCCTCGGGGCATGGCAGAGCCGAGGCCATTCGGCTGCTGGGCCCCAGGGCTGCCCCGGGGCACGCTGGGAGTTGCGGCCCTTGCTCCGCGCGGGGCATGTCGGGAGGTGCAGTTTTCAGCCAGGGCGGCGCCGTCTGGCCTGAGCTGCGCTGCGGGGACAGAGTTGGGGCACAGCAGCTCCTGAACAGCTCTGACCCAGCCGCTGCGCAGAGATCCGAGAAGGTCTGGGTGAGCTCGGAAAGGTTGCGCAGAGGTTTCCAGGAGCTTTGGAGAGGTTTTGAGGATTTTTTTGCTGAGGATTCTCTGCAGGGTTGGGAACCCAAAACCTCCTCCCAGCCTCTCCCAAACGCTTGCAAAGAGATTTCGATGTCTCCCGAGAGGGCTTGGGGCAGTTCCAGGGGATTTGAACGGCTCTGGAAGAGTTTCTTGCGTCACCTTCCAGAGTTTCAAACAGGTGCTGAGGGCTTTAGTGTCAGTTTTCAGCCTTTTGAAGCATTTCTGAGGGATGTTGAAGACTGAAAGAAGCCAGAGCCCGGCTGAGACCTCTGCAGAATCAGTTTGCAGAAACTTGGCAGAGATGGGGATGAGGTTTTGGAAATGGTTTTGATACTTTTAATCATTTGCCGAAGCTCTGTGGATTATTTCCATCCCCTTTCAATTCTTTTTTAAGCTATTTTCCTTATTTTGGGCTGTATTTAGTGGGTTTGGGGGGGATTTTGCTTAGCCTCAGGCATTTTGAATGACTTTTGAGGATTTAAATCTCCTTTTTAATGATTACTGAAGACATTTTCATCATTTTCAGGGCTTTTAAAAGATTTTTTGAGGTATTTTGATTATTTCTAAGTGTTCTTAATACTTTTGGAAGTATTTTTATTATTCCCAGGCACTTTTAATAATTTTTGAAGTATCTTTATTCTTCATTTTTGAACATATTTTGATTTCCCCCCCCCCTTTTAATGGCTTTTGAAAAGATTTTGATTCTTTTCAGGCCCTTTGAATGATTTTCAGACAGGTTTGGATTACTTTTAAGCACTTTTTACAAAGCATTTTGAATGCAAAAAAACTCCTTAAAATCTTCAGGTCTTCAAAAAGAGATTTTGAAGCATCTTTAGGTAGGTTTAGGAGGTTCTAATAGTTTGGAAAATGTTAAAATCGTCTCAAACTGCTGAAACAGGAATCCAGAGGCATAAAATATCCAGAGACACAAAACTGTCAGCTGCCTTGAACTGTAGCTATAGAATTTGAGATTTTTGATGTGTGAAGCATCAGGCAGGACTGTGGAACCTGCTTATTTGCCTCCCATTCTGTGATTCTCTCTCATTTCCTCTTGATTTACTCTGATTTTTCTGATTTAAAGGCTAGATATACGTGAAATATTCAGCTCCCTCACCATGGTCATTTGCAGGATGACACAGATCAGAGAAGTGGTTTAATCATGATCATGAAATCAGAGGCACTTGAGCAAAGTTGTCAATATCTTTTATTTATGGTGACATTCAAAGCTGCCGAAGAGCAGCCTGCCTGCAGCTGCTTGTTCCGCGTGTAGCACAGAAACAAACACAATGTGACCCAACAGCAACAAGAAGACTGAAATAAAAAGGGTGGGGGCCAGGTTCTAGAGCAGGGGATGTGTGCACAAACACACAGGGGCCAGGTTCTACAGGAGCGTTTCCAGACCCTCTTAGAGCTCTCAGCTGCACAACTCTCCTGACACCCACTCAAGGCTCCCAGATCTTCCTGGCCATAGCCCTTTCCTTTCTCATAAAGCCATTTCTGCCTCCTGCCTCCAAGCTACTTCCTACTCTCCTTCAAATCACTCTAAGCCCTGCAGCCTCATCACTCAGGAGTCACAAACACCACTTTGCTCTTCACCAGACACCTATCACTTAGCCTTGACATCCAATTTCTCTGCAATTCAGTTTTTCAAGCCTCTCCTTTCAGTCCTGCTTTGAACATTTCTTCGGTGTCTGCTGTCACATTTCCTCCCTGCCTATGCCTGCAGCCTCTGGCTTTCCCCACAAAGGAAAGCAGAATGTGCACCTCCTGCTCCTGCTAAAGCTTTTCACAAAACCAGACTCCTCTCACATAGATCAGAACTCTGCACTGGCAAGCAGTGGAGTTTTGAATTCATAGAATAGAGTCAATAAGGTTGAAAAGACCTCAAGGATCATCAAGTCCAACTTGCCACCCAACACCTCATGACTACTAGACCATGCCACCAAGTGCCACGTCCAATCCCCTCTTGAACACCTCCAGGGATGGTGACTCCACCACCTCCCTGGGCAGCACATTCCAATGGCTAACAACTCTCTCTGTGAATGACTTCCCTGCTCCTGCTGGCCAGAGTATTCTTGATGCAGGCCAAGATGCCATTGGCCGCCTTGGCACACTGCTGGCTCATGTTCAGCCAGCTGTCAATCAGCACCCCCAGGTCCCTTTCTGTTGGGCAGCTCTCCAGCCACTCTGATCCCAGCCTGTAGCACTGCATGGGGTTGTTGTGCAGCACCCGGCACTTGGACTTGTTGATTGCCATCCTGTTGGCCTCTGCCCATCTGTCCAGCCTGCCAAGATCCCTCTGGAGAGCCCTTCTACCCTCCAACTGATCAAATATTTATGTGTACCTTTTGCAAACTGACAATGGTTGCCCTAAGCTGAACTGAAGTTCTAAAAGCTACAGGACAGACAGTGCTGCTCCTGTTGCGGTGGAGGACACTGCCCTTGAAACCTTGCCAGACACTAAGACAGCTCCTATCAAAGACACCTTGGTGGTCACAGTCAAAGCTGTGGCATCAACGAAGCCATTCAGAAGTGGCCTGATGGTGGCACAGGTAGGTTACAAAGCAAAGCAGCTAAGACCTCTGCTCTCTTGGACCACTTTTAGCATCAGGAGTAAGGGAGAGATGTTTGAATTCGGGCTCAGAATCACACTGAAGATCCTTTCTGGCTGCAAACAGACCAGTGGCACTTTCAAGGCAGCTTCTTGGGGGACAAGTGCCTGTTAGGTTTGTGCTCAAGTCTCTGTAATGTGGACAGAAGGAACATGGGGTGATGGCACACAAATTAGGAGGTCATTTAGGTCACCCTCATGCAGCTGCTGGGGATACCCAATCAGTAAAACAGGAGAGTCAAAAATGGTTTGCAGACCAAAACAAAGAGCTAAGCCACTGAGAGGGAATGCTGGAATGATTAAAAAGCAGCTTTAAACGAGAACACAGGACAGGGAGCAAATCTTCCATACTCAAGAGGTGGAGCTGGATGGAGAGACAAAGCTTAGCTGCTGGCTGCCAAAGACTTGTACAAAAGGCATGTTTGATGCTGCCTTAATGGATACCAGCACAAGAAGAAACCTAGAGAAGTTGGGGAGGACTTGACAGCTGGTGCTCCACAGCCACGAAAATGTAACTGGAATCCTTTTTTGTTTCAAACAACATCACCTACCTGTCCTACCACATCTGGCACCCAACTCAAGTGCTGTGGAGTGAAGGAACAGAAGCAAGCTTGTCCAGACCTGAGCTGCTGTTTAAATCAGGTTCATGGACCAATGACTAGAGTTACTTATTAGCAGGGACTGAGACACTGAAAAAGAGAAGTGGAAAACCAAATTGCTACAAACACAACACATGCTACATGGCCTGCATTAGGAATAGTGTGGCCAGGAGCAGGGAAGTCATTCTACCCTGTACTCAGCACTGGTTAGGCCACACCTTGAGTCCTGTGTCCAGTTCTGGTCCCCTCAATTTAAGGAGGACATTGAGACACTTGAATGTGTCCAGAGAAGGGCAACAAAGCTGGGGAGGGGTCTGGAGCACAGCCCTGTGAAGAGAGGCTGAGGGAGCTGGGGTTGCTTAGCAGGGAGGAGGCTCAGGGGAGAGCTTCTTGCTCCTTCCAGCTCCCTGAAGGGAGGTTGTAGCCAGGTGGGGGCTGGTCTCTTCTCCCAGGCAACCAGCACCAGAACAAGAGGACACCATCTGAAGCTGTGCCAGGGGAGGCTTAGGTTCAAGGTGAGGAGAAAGTTCTTCCCAGAAAGAGAGATTGGGCATTGGAATGTGCTGCCCAGGGAGGTGGTGGAGTCACTGTCCCTGGAGGTGTTCAAAAAGGGATTGGACGTGGCACTTGGAGCCATGGTTTAGATAGTCATGAGGTGATAGGTTGGACTTGATGATCTCTGAGGTCTTTTCCAACCTCACTGATTCTTTGATTCTAAAGTCCAGCACATAGATGCAGAGTTTTTAGCTTGAAACCAAATTTCATACCGGAACAAAAATCTATTGCATAGGTAATAAGAACTAACAGCCCCAAAGGAAAGAGAGTGAGTGGAGAAATTAAGTCAATGTTGCTGCAGGAGGCCAGCTGCAGCAAGACATCAAAATGATCTTGGAGGCAACGATTGTTGGGCACCAACAGACTCAACCAGCATTGGTAACAAGCCCAACCCCAGGGACACTGCAAAGGGAGCTAGGAAATAGTTCTGCAGAGGTGGGGTCACAGCAGTTTCTGGACAAACACGCTGGTCAAAAGGCACAAGAAATGACCTTGGTGCTGGTGCAAAACAACCAACAACCCAACCCAGACTCCTCATACTCTGATGCATCCGAACTGAAACCAGAGACTCACTTTGGATGCGAGGTGCTGGCGGGCGAGCAGCAGCTGCCGGCTGCTGAGCTGTGGCGGGGCAGGAGGGGCTGCGGGGGCCGGGGAGCGCTGGGGGCGGTGGCTATGGCTCAGAGACCTATTTGTCTATCTGTCCTGCGCAAGCGCTCTGGGGTCCTTCACATCCCTCTTCAAATTTCCTCCTGGGGCCCCAAGTCCACTCTCTCCAGCCCGCAGTCAGAACTTTCCTTCTGACCTGTGTTCAGCTCACAAAGGGAAAAAGCTCAAAACCAACCTGAGACCAAACCAATCTGATTGCAACCCGAGACAGGCTGCTACGAGGTCTGGAGGCAAACCCAAGATGTTCCACAGCAGGCAGTGGGAACCTGGGGGGGGGGGGGGAGGGGAGGGAAACCTCAAGCCTGAGCTTTGCACGCCCCGCGCAGCGCCGGGGCCCAGCATCTCAACGCTCCCCGGCTCTCAGCACGCCCCGGGGCCCTCCCAGACCCTTCCCCGCTCCGCTGCCGCTCCCTTGGGCACTGCTGTTGGCTCTCTTGGGTCTGTGGGGGAGTTGTACAGCTTAGAGAGATGTGAAGCTGAGCCATATCCATAAATAGCCCCATGGATCCCTTTGCGTTTCCCAAGCACACTCCCACACCCCCCAGTCCCAGCCCCGCCTGGTGCTGAGTGCGGTCAGCAGGGCTGGGATGAGAGTTGCACTCTGGACCCCGTCCCTCCCGGCCGCTCTCTGACACCTCACCGCGCCCCCCCCCCCCCCATTGCTGTCCCAATGCACATCCTGCGCAGCACAGACTGCAAACAGCCAAGAGCTTAACGACCGAACCCCGCGGCCCCCGGCAACGCCGGCACCCAGCTGCCCCTGGCGAAAGCCGAACAAAACAATTCCTCACACTCACGAACCCTCCCACAGCCCCACGGAGCCCCCTGCCCCTCACGCCCCTCCCGACCCCAAACTCCACACACGCCCCCAGCAGCCCCACGCTACCAGACCCTTCCCCGCTCCGCTGCCGCCGCCCTCAGCGCTCCCCGACCCCTCAGCCCCTCCCGCCCCGCCGCAGCTCAGCAGCCGGCAGCTACCGCTCGCCCGCCAGCACCTCCGGCACTTCTCCCGCGCTCCGGCACGGCTACCGCTCCCCACGGGGCAGCAACAATGGCGGCCGCGGCCGGCAGTGGCAGCGAGGAGGGGAAGGAGCTGCCGTGCTCTCGGCTCCTCTCATTGGCTGTGGCTGCCCGGGCGTGGGCGGGACTTCCTCTGCGGCCCCAGCCCGGCTGGCGCTGCCAGTGCCACGTGGGCGCCTGAGGCGGAGGGGGCCGGGCCGGGGCCTCCCTGGCAGCGCTCTGTGCTCGGCAGGAGCCTGCCGGTACCGGCGGTCGGCAGCTTAGTGTGCGCTGAGCTCTCGGTCGGCCTGGTGCAGTACGTGGCCTTTGTGTGGGCTGCAGGTGGGGTGAGGGAATGTGTGGGGCTTGGGAGGGGCTGGTGAGGTGGGTGTGGGAAGGGTCGGGGTGTGAGGGTTGTGTGGTGGAGTTGGGGAGGGGGTGTGGGGTTTTGGGGGGAGGAGTTGGGGGTTGTGGGGTGCGGGAGGGTGGTCGGGGTGTAGCGGGGTGCTTAGGGTTTGTTGTAGGGTTTGTGCGTTGGGAGTTGTTGGTGCTGGGGGAGGCTGTGTGTGGCTGTGGTGTGGGGAGGTGAGGCTTGGAGTGGGGCGTGCTGGGGTGCTGCGAGGGGGTGGTGCGGTTGTGGGGAGCTGTGGGGGTGTGCAGTGCGTGGGAGGCTGTGGGGGTGTGGTGTTGGGGGTGGTGTGGGGAGTTGTGGGGAAGTGTCTGGGGGTGTGTTGGGTAGGGTAGAGGTGTTGGGGGTGGGTGGGTGTCGTGTGTGGGGTTGTGGGTGCGTGGGTGGGTTTGGGTCGGGGTGGGTGTGTTTGGGGGTTGCCTGTGCTGCTGAATCCCCCTGCTAGGGGCAGCTGCAGGCCCCCTTTGGCTGCTGCTGTGTTGCAGGCGGAGCCGTTGGTGGGCTGCAGGGGCTGGCCCTGTGTCCCTGTGTCCCTGTGCTGGGGGCTGGGCTGGCAGCAGAGCTGAGCTGTGGGCGGCGCTGTGGGGGCTGCTGTGTGCAGGAGAGGTGGTGGTGAGCGTGGGGTGTGGCTTGCAGCAGAGGCTGCTGGGGGGGGTGTGGGGGAGCCCTGGGGGTTTGGAGGCTTTGTGCTGGCAGCTGCCGGGCGGCTGCTGTGCTGAAGGGCAGCGGCTGGGCTGAGGGCCAGGCGCATGGGGGGGAGCTGTGGGCAGGCTGTGTGCTGGGTGCCGTGGGGGTGTCAGGCGTGGGTGCTATGCTGAGCCTGAGCTTAGGAGCGCCTGGGGCTGGTGTCGGCTGTGGGGCGGTCTGGCTGTGCAGACTGCTCTGCTTCAGCTGCTCTGCCGCTGGGGAAATGCTTGCTGGAAGGCAACCAAATGAGGCTGAGATGTTGAGCGTCTGCTTGTGGCTGAGGAACTGCATTAAATTGGACTGAAAGGTTTGGATTGGCCTGGGGGCAGCCTGTTCTTTTTTTTTTTTTTGGTGGTGAGAAGTCCTGCAGCTTCCTTGGAGGAGCTTCAGAAGAAGACAAAGCAATTGCATTGCTGCTCTTTGCTGTGCAATGAGATGGGAAGGGAAGGAAATGATTGCTGCAAGTGGGCAAAGCAATTGCAGTGCTCTGCAAGGCTTAGCAATGCTGTGTCCAGCAGGGCCTGGGCAGGGATTGTTTCATAGTTTCAACAGTTTCATAGTTTCAGTTAGGGTTGGAAGGGACCACAAGGATCATGTAGTTCCAACCCCCCTGCCATGGGCAGGGACACTCTACCCTAGATCAGGCTGGACAGAGCCTCATCCAGCCTGGTCTTAAACACCTCAAGGAACGGGGCCTCAACCACCTCCCTGGACAACCCATTCTAGGCCTTCACCACCCTCACAGTGAAGAACTTCCTCACCTCCAGCCTGAATCTCCCCACCTCCAGCTTCGTCCCATTTCCCCTAGTCCTATCACTCCCTGATAGCCTGAAAAGTCCCTCCCCAGCCTTTTGTAGGCCCCATTCAGATACTGGAAGGCCACAATGAGGTCACCTCAGAGCCTTCTCTTCTCCAGCCTGAACAGCCCCAACTCCTTCAGTCTGTCCTCATAGGAGAGGTGCTCCAGCCCTCTGATCATCCTCCTGGCCCTGCTCTGGACATGTTCCAGCACCTCCAGATCCCTCTTGTAATAGGGGCTCCAGAACTGGACACAGTACTCCAGGTGGGGTCTCACCAGAGCTGAGTAGAGGGGGAGAATCACCTCCCTTGACCTGCTGGCCACACTTCTCCTGATGCAGCCCAGGATCTGATTGGCTTTCCAGGCTGCAAGTGCACATTGAGAGCTCCTGGTGAGCTTCTCGTCCCCCAGCACCCCCAAGTCTCTCTCCTCAGGGCTGCTCCCCAGCCAGTCCCTGCCCAGCCTGGATTTGTGCCTGGGGTTGCCTCGACCCAGATGCAGGACCCTGCCCTTGGTCTTGTTGAAGCTCCTGAGGTTGGCCTGTGCCCACCTCTCCAGCCTGTCCAGGTCCCTCTGGATGGATCCCTTCCCTCCAGCGTGTCTGCTGCACCACACAGCTTGGTGTCATCAGCAAGCTTGCTGAGGCTGCACTCAGTGCCACTGCCCATGTCACCCACAGAGATGTTGAACAAGCCTGGGCCCAGGACTGATCCCTGAGGGACTCTGCTTGTCCCTGGCCTCCCCTGGGACATGGACCCATTGACAGCCACTCTTTGGGTGCAGCCATCAAGCCAGTTCTGTATCCATCTGGTGGTCACCCATCACACCCTTGTGTCACCAGCCTGGAGACCAGGATGTGGTGTGGGAGAGTGTCAAAGGCTTTGCTCAGGTCCAGGTAAACAACATCAGTTGCTCTCCCCTCATCTATTAATGCTGTCACTTGTTCATAGAAGGCCACCAGGTTTGTCAGGCAGGATTTGCCCTTGGCAAAGCCATGCTGACTGCTCCCAATCACCTCTTCACTACTCTTCTGAGTCAGTAGTGCCTCCAGGAGGATCTGCTCCATGATCTTTCTGGGCACAGAGGTGAGACTGACCGGCCTGTAGTTCCCTGGTTCCTCCTTCTTACCCTTTTTGCAGATGGGAGCAATGTTTGCCCTTTTCCAGCCTGTGGGGACTGCCCCAGGCTGCCATGACTTTTGGAATAGACTAGAGAGTGGCTTAGCAACCTCCTCTGCCAGTTCTCTCAGCACCCGTGGGTGTATCCCGTTGGGTCCCATGGACTTGAACACTTTCAGGCTCTTCAGGTGATCACGAACCTGAGCTTCACTTACCATGGGCAGTTCTTCCTCCCCGTCCCTGGCATCGTCTGCCATGACTCCAGGAGTGTGGCTGGAGGCCCTTGCAGTGAAGACTGAGGTAAAGAAGTTATTGAGTACCTCAGCCTTTTCCACATCACTTGTGACCAATTCACCAGTTTCCTTTCTGAGGGGGCCCACACCTTCCCTGGTCTTCTTCTTGCCATTAATATACCTGTAGAAGTTCTTAGTGCTCCCTTTAACCTCCCTGGCTAGATTCAATTCAATTCAATTGTCCTCCTGTCCTGGGCCCTGGGGAGGCCACCCCTGGAATGCTGGGGTCAGTTTTGTGCCCCTGACTCCAAGAAGGACTTTGAGGGTCTGGAGCAGGTGCAGACAATGGCAAGAAAGGTGGGGAAGGGTCTGGAGAGCAGGGCTGAGAGGAGCAGGTGAGGGAGCTGTGGGTGATTAGTGTGGAGAAGAGGAGGCTGAGGGGAGACCTCCTTGTCCTCTAGAGCTGCCTGCAAGGAGGCTGCAGTGAGGTGGGGGTTGGGCTCTTGTGCCTAGTCTCAGGTGCTAACAGGAGAGGAAGTGGCCTGAAATTGTGCCAGGGGAGGCTTAGGTTGGAGAGGAGGAGGAATGAGTTTGGTGCCTGAGTGGTCAGGGCCTGGCAGAGGCTGCCCGGGGAGGCAGTGGAGTGGCCATGCTTGGTGGTGTGGCAAGGTGTGGCCATGGGGCCATGGTTTGCTGTCCCTGGTGGTGCTGGGGCTGCCAGTTGGCCTCAATGCTCAGAGAGGTCTTTTCCAGGCCAGAGATCTGTGTGGCTGTGAGAGGAAGCTGCCCCAGAGCAAATGCATCTTAGGTGCTGCAGGTGCTGACCAGAATGGGAAATGGGAGAGAGCCCTGTGGAGAGGGAAAGGTTTGGGTTTCCCCTCTGGGCTCATAGCCTTCCCTTGGAATTGCCTGGGATTCTTGCAAGCAGTGCTGTCAGCTGGAGCCTTTCGGGGTTAGTTTGTGTATCCTTAGAGGGCCAAAGGGAGGTGAGGCTTGGAAAGGGAAGTGGTGAGAAGGAAGCTTCTTGGCTTGTGGGTGGCAAAGGTGTGTGGGTGTGGCTGAGAGCTGTGGAGTGCAGGAGAGCCTTCAAGGCCTTGTTGTGTTGCTGGAGCTGTGGGCTGAGGAAGTGCTGCTGCCAGCAAAGGGCTTCAAGGAGGTTGAAGGTCAAGTGGTGTGCATGGATTGGTGTGGGGAAGTGTTTGGCTTCTTGTGGCCAAGTCAACCTTTCCTTCTGCAGGAGGGGATTGCCAGCCTGGGCTTTTCAACCCCTGGGGCACTGGAGCCCTTCTGGAGTGGTTTCCTTCTCTAGAGCTTTGCAGCCCAGCTCCAGGTCTGCTGTTGCTTGAAGCTGTTGCTGGTTGTTTTGTGCAGCCTTGGGTGTTGGCTCAGTCTCTTGGCTCAGTTTGGTCTCAGTCTCAGTTTGGTCCTTTCTCTTGTGGACAAGTTCAGCTCCCTTTGGTTTGGAAGCTGAGCACAGCTTGAGGCTTTTGCTGCAATGGTTTTTCTGCTGGCAGCATTCTGTGCTCCCAGCTGTGTGCAGCTGTGGTGCCCCCAAGAGGGGCAGGAGGTTGAGCTGTTGGAGGGGATGTGTAGGAGGCCATGGGGGTGGTGGGAGGGCTGTGGTAGCTCCCCTGTAGGGGTGGTCTGTAAGAGTTGTGTCTGAGTCTGGAGAGGAGAAGGCTGTGTGGAGAGGTTGGAGCAGCCTTGTGGTAGCTGCTGGGGGCTGCAGGAGAGCTGGGAAGGGACTTTTGTGAGGGGCTGGGAGTGATGGGATGAGGGGGACTGGATTGAAGGTTGAGGAGGGCAGGTTTGGAGTGGAGCTTGGGAGGAAATTGTTTGGAGTGGGGGTGGTGAGAGCCTGGAGCAGGTTACCCAGGTTGGTGCTGGCTGCCCCTTCCCTGGAGGTGTTTGGGTTCAGGTTGGATGAGGGCTTGGTGTGGTGGAAGGTGTCTGTGTCCATGGCAGGGGGCTGGAGCTGTCTGATCTTTGGGGTCCCTTCCAGCCCAAAGCATTCTCTGAATGCTTGAATTTGGATACTCAGAGGAACTGCAATGAAGGAAACTTGAGATAAGCAAATTTGTGAAACTGGTGCTGAGCTTGGGAGGTGGATCTGAGCTTGGGATCTGGGTCTGCACTTTTGCTCTGAGACTGAGCTTGGGGGCTGGCTCTGATCTTGGGAGCTGCTTCTGAGCTTAGGAGATGCTTCTGCACTTTTGGTCTGGGTCTGAGCTTGAGGGCTTAATCTGAGCTTTGGAGCTATTTCTGAACATAGGAGCTGCATCTGAGCTTGGGATCTGGTTCTGCACCTTTGATCTTGACCTGAGCTTGGGGGCTGGGCTTGAGCTTGGGAGCTGGTTCTGAGCTTAAGCCTTGGTCTGAGCTTTGGAGCTGCTTCTTAACATTGGAGCTTGGTCTGAGCTTGGAAAATGGTTCTGAGCTTATTTGCTGGCTCTTGAACCTCAGGGCTGGTTCTGAGCTTTGGAGCTGCTTCTGAACATGGGAGCTGGTTCTGAATATGGGAGCTGACTTTGATCTTAAGCCTTGGTCTGAGCTTGGGAAGTGGTTCTGAGTTTATATGCTGGTTCTTGAGCATGGTAGCTGCATCTGAGCATGGTAGCTGCTGCTGAGCTGGGTGTGAGCTTGCCCCTGCCTTGAATTTAAAATGGGAGAGTTCAGCCTGTTGGCAGTTGAAGCTGAGCTGCTTTTCACTGCAGGGCTTCAGAGTTTGTGATGCTCAAAAGGCAGATCTCAAAGAGCTGCTGCAAGAGTTGAGCTGAAGTGGAACAGTGGCCTGTAGAGGCAAAAGCTTTCCCCTCCCAGTCAGCCTTTGGAATCATCTCCCCAGGGCAGTGGTGGATTCCCCTGCAGGGCAGAGTTGGAAGGCTCAGCTTGGCAGGGGCTGGGCCAGCTCCTTTCAAGTCCAGAGTCAGCTGGCAAGGTTGGAGCAGCTGAGCCTTGGGGTCCCTTGCAGCCTGGCATTCTGTGCCAGCAGAGCCGTGCTGATGGTTTTGAGGGCACTTGGAAAGCTTCTTGAGCATTTGTGAAGCATGTGCAACACATCCCTGAGCCTAGAAACTGCCTCAGCTCTCTTCAGGATGAACTCTGCAGAGCTTGAAGAGCTTTCAAGGAATTTGGCAGAGTTTTGGAGGACTTTGGAAGGGCTTTTGTTTCTCCTCCTCCTTGTCCTCTTCCTTGCCCTCCTCTGCCTCATCCTTTTCCTCCTCTCCCTGGAGACTACACTTAGAATCCTAGAGTGGTTTGGGTTGGCAGGAACCTGCAGGCTTTGCAAACAGTCCCTCTACAGCCTTCTTGTAGTCTCCTTCAGGTACCAGAAGGTCACTCTTAGGTCTCCCCAGAGTCTTCTCATCTCCTCTCCAGGCTGAACACCCCCAGCTCCCTCAGCCTGTCCTCGTAGCAGAGCTGCTCCAAGCCCCTGATCATTTCTGTGTCCCTTCTCTAGACCCTCTCCATCAGGCCCATGTCCTTCCTGTGTTGAGGGCTCCAGAGCTGGCTGCAGTCCTGCAGGTGAAGTCTTAGCAGAGCCAAGTGCCAGGCTGCCCTCTGTCCATCTCTGCCCATGCTGCTTTTGGTGCCGCCCAGGCTGCCCTTGGCCTTCTGGGCTGCAGGCTCACCCTGTCTGTTCCTGTCCAGCTTCTTGTCCACCAGCACCCCCCTGTCCTTTTCTGCAGGGCTGCTTCCTATCCCCTCCCCCCAGCCTGTCCTGATTGTGAGGATTGTCCCAGGCCAGGGGCAGGACCCTGCCCTTGCTCTTGTTGAACCTCAGGAGGTTGCCCTGGGCCCCCTCTGCAGCTTGTCCCCTTGAGCTCCTCCAACGTGTTCTGCAGGGTATTGTCTTGGGTTTAAGGAGGCAGAGAGGCTCTCTGAGCCTTATCAAAGGAGTTCATGTAAAGCTCTGCCCAGAGGGTTGGATAGAATTGGGCAGTTTCCATGGCTGTGCTGTTCAGAGCTGCATCCTACAGTGCAAAGCATCAAATCCACAACAATCCATAGTGCGCCTCGGCCACGGGACCCAAGCAACCTCCCCAGGCCAAAGCTTCCTCCAAAGCTCCACCAAAGCAGGCCAGAACCCCAGGCCCCAGTTGCCTTCCCCCTCCACCATGTCTCTCTGCCCCTCCTCCCCCCATACCCAAGAGATGCAGTTACAGATTCTGGTAGGCAGCTCCCAGGTGAGCCAGGCCGCTCCAGGCCGCAGTTGGCAGCATTGCCAAGGCCTCAAAGCTCCTCTGCAGAGAGAGATCACAGAAGATGTTCCTGGGAGCCGAGAGGAAGGGCAAAGGAGGTTGGAGAGCCTGTGCTGTTCCTTTGTAAAGAGTGGGTGCAGGCCTTGTGGGAATGAACTAAGATAGATGACACTTTCTGGTGTACCTCTGGACTCTGCTGTCC
Organism: Colaptes auratus; assembly: GCA_015227895.2. Lineage (NCBI taxonomy): Eukaryota > Metazoa > Chordata > Aves > Piciformes > Picidae > Colaptes > Colaptes auratus. The sequence continues at coordinate 769,588 of CM037645.1, forward strand.
CTTTGGGAGGTCTCTATGCTCTGGTGTAAGGCATCCCAGTGCCTTGCACCCACCACAGGGATTCTCCTCCATGCTCTCATCCAGGGGCTTCTGTGAGGCCCATGCTGGCTGTGTAGATCAGCCCTGGTGATGTTGTGGGACTCTGGGGACTCTGAGAGGGCAGCAAGTGAGTGGAGGTGGGGCAATGGATGGAGAGATGGAGGGTGAAGGCTGCAGGGGGTGGGAGGGCTTAGTTCAGCAGCTGTGTGGCTCTGCCTGGCTCCTGCCTACAATGGTGCTGGCAGCAGCTGACCCCAGAAGCTCAAAGCCCCAAACCCTGCCTGGCTCAGGACAGTCCCCTGACCCCTCCTGCCATCCAGCACAGCGCAAGCAGGCACTCAGGGCTCCTAGCCACACAGCCCAGCCATACCCATGGCAGGAGTCACCTGAGGTCTCACTCCCTCTCTGTCCCCCTTCCTCTCATCAGTTGCTGCATGAGGTGGCTGCAGCTTCCCTCCCCAGCCCTCATCTGTAACCCCCCTTTGGCTTGGTGCTGTTCTTTCAGCCCTCCAGCTGATCCCAACCTTTAGTCTCCGGCCCCTTCCCTTCTTGTGCTCCTGCTTCCAGCCCAGTTCCTTAGATGCTTCCTCAGCCACAGCATTTCCCACTCCACCCTTCCAGCTGCAGTGGCCGTGGAGCTGGGGGACACAGGGGCATGGGACAGCCAAGGTGGCAGGGACATAGATGGGCTGGGAATGAGGGAAGGGACTGGGAGTGGCCAGGCAGGAATTAGGCCTTGTCCCCCCAAAAAGGGGACAGGGTACAGGTCCCATGTGATTAATGTATGTGCAGGAAATGGCAGAATCTGGCAGGACTTCAGGAGTTGAAAGGAGTGAGCTGTGCTGCAGCTCTGCATGTGTCAGCTGGGAGATGAGCAACAGCCCAGGGGCACTGTGCCCTCGCACCAAACCTCTTTTGCTCTTGCGGATGTGGAGTGGCAGCTCCAGGAGAACTGCAAAGAGAAAACTGAGAGAAATGGTCAGGGAGAGAAGGAAGCCAAACCCTTTCCACTGAGTCCCTTTGGGCTGCAGGTGTGTGAAGGGTGCTGGAGGTGTCAGGTTTGGGCAGGAGACAGAGACTCCTGCATGCCAGTGAGGGCTGAAGAGGTCTAACAAGAAGCTGCCCAAGTCCCTTCCCCCTTTGCTTCATCTGCAGAGATCGTGAAGCTCCCTTTGTCTGTGTCTTCAGGGCTGCTGTGATCTTCTCTTGGGGAGTGGGCAGCAGAGAGGTGTATGCAGGGCAGAGCTGAGCACAGAGTGGGTGTGGTGGGGGCAGGGCCAGGGAGGAGAGTCTGCCCTTGTTGAGGCCTCCCATCTTGATCAGCCCTGGCTGTGTGCTGTGCCTGTGCTGCTGGGCTTGGGAGCTGCCCCCAGCAAGGCTGAGCTGTGCTGCCTGGTCCTGGGCAGTGCTGAGCCATCCCTTGCAGGCCAGTGCTCTCTTCTGAGCCCTTTGTTTCTCTCTGTCAGGTATCGGAGAGCAGCGAGGGAAGACAGCAGCAATCAATGTGATTGATAAGCACGCTTCAACTTTATTGCCCGGATACACAGCTTATATAGCATCTCAGCTAAATATGCACAAGCGTCACTATTCTATTGGTCTCTGACTGAAGGCAACATTATAATATCCAGCCCACCTGCAATTAGGTCTGTGTACAATATCAAAGGCTCTGTGTACATTCCCAGAAAACTCCCTTCTCACTAGCTCTTCCTTTCCCATCCAATTATCTTACAAACACACAGCTGTGAGAACAGCTACGAGGCCATAGTGACCTTGCTGCTTCAGCAAGTCAGCTAACTACGAGCAGTAAACAACAAGATGGAGTAAGGCCTACACATTCTGCTCAAGTAGCTGTTCCACAGAGTCATGTCCCTTAGATTTAAGCCATTCTCCAACAGTCAGGAGCTGTGTTCCTCTTTCTCCATCATCTCTGCCCCTGTGTGCTGGGGAAGAGCAGAGTTTGCAGAGCTGCCCCTTGGAGCAGCCCAACACGTAAAGAATCCAGAGTATGGTGGCCCCATGGCACCTCTCAACCTCCTCCAGCCCCTCCTCCCCAGCACATTTCACCTCCTCAGGGTCTCTGAGGCACATCCGCTGTGATGGGAATTTGGTAACTCTCCAGGCTGGTGGGGGTCAGTTGTGACCAGGAGGTGATGTTTGGGGTTGGATTGTGGAGGGTGGTAGGAGAAGGTTGGAAGTAGTTTGCTCTTCCTTGGTCAGTGCTGCTGCCTCCATTTTCTCAGCCAGGAGAGATCAAAGGACAGGGTGTGGTCCAGGAACCATGCTGCCAATGCCACTATGCTTGAGTACAGTGGGACAAGACCACTTGTAAGCCCCAGGGTACCTCAGGCCACTGATCACAGGAACCTGGGGTTTCAGCACAGGTATTAGAGGTCTGAGCCTACACTGTGGCAACATTTGTTCCTGCAGCTGGGTGTTGGGAGGTGTTGGGAGTCAGGGACTGTCATGACCCCAGCAGGATCTGAGGTTTTCTGGTCACTAGTGGTGTCCCTCAGGGATCAGTACTGGGCCCCATCCTCTTTAATATCTTCACTCATGATTTGGATGATGAGAAGATTGAGTCAATAATCAGCAAATTTGCAGATGACACCAAGTTGGGAGCAGATGTTGGGCAGTTAGAGGGCAGAAGGGCTCTGCAGAGGGACCTCGACCAACTGGACAGATGGGCAGAGGCCAACAGGATGGCAGTCAACAAATCCAAGTGCCAGGGGCTGCACTTTGGCCATAGCAACCCCATGCAGAGCTACAGGCTGGGATCAGAGTGGCTGAAGAGCTGCCAAACAGAAAGGGACCTGGGGGTGCTGATTGACAGCTGCCTAAACATGAGCCAGCAGTGTGCCCAGGTGGCCAAGAAGGCCCATGGCATCCTGGCCTGCATCAAGAATAGTGTGGCCAGCAGGAGCAGGGAGGTCATTGTGCCCCTGTACTCTGGATTGGTTAGACCACACCTTGAGTCCTGTGTCCAGTTCTGGGCCCCTCAGGTTAGGAAGGACATGGAGACACTTGGAGGTGTCCAGAGAAGGGCAACAAGGCTGAGGAGAAGCCTTGAGCACAGCCCTGTGGGGAGAGGCTGAGGGAGCTGGGATTGTTTAGCCTGGAGAAGAGGAGGCTCAGGGGAGACCTTATTGCTCTCTACAACTACCTGAAGGGTGGTTGTAGCCAGGAGGGAGTTGGTCTTTCTAGCAACCAGCACCAGAACAAGAGGACACAGTCTCAAGCTGTGCCAGGGGAACTTTAGGCTTGAGGTGAGGAGAAAGTTCTTCACCAAGAAGAACTTGTCATTGGAATGTGCTGCCCAGGGAGGTGGTCGAGGTGTTCAAGAGGGGATTGGACATGAGGTCTGTGGTGACAGGTTGGACTTCATTATGGACTTGGTGATTCTGTGATTCTGTGGGCTCAGGTGCTTCCATGTTCCAAATTGTACTGCTGTGTCCCCTTCCTGCCACAGGATGGCCTCACAGAAGGACCCAGAGAAAAGCTGGGAGGAGAAGCAGCACCCAGAGATCAAGTTGGAGCAGGCAAAGTTCAGCCCAAAGGGAGAGGAGGAGGAGGAGGAAGAGGGCAAGATGGAGGATGGTGATGCTGAGGAGAATGACTCAGCAAACCTCATTTTCTCTTGGGGATGTGGAGTGGCAGCTCCAGGAGAACTGCTAAGAGAAAGCTGAGAGAAATGGTCAGGGAGAGAAGGAAGCCAAACCCTTTCCACTGAGTCTCTTTGGGCTGCAGGTGTGTGAAGGGTGCTGGAGGTGTCAGGTTTGGGCAGGAGACAGAGACTCCTGCATCCCAGTGAGGGCTGAAGAGGTCTAACAAGAAGCTGCCCAAGTTCCTTCCCCCTTTGCTGCATCTCCAGAGATCACAAACCTCCCTTTGTGTCCTCAGGGCTGCTGTGATCTTCTCTTGGGGAGTGGGCAGCAGAGAGGTGTATGCAGGGCAGAGCTGAGCACAGAGTGGGTGTGGTGGGGGCAGGGCTAGGGAGGAGAGGTGGGGCCAGAGCAAGATCTGCTGGCAAATGCAGCTGCAGGCAGCAGAGGCCTGGGCAAGCAGTGGGAGGAAGCTGCAGGCAAGGCCTGGGAGAGGCTGTGTGGGGGCAGCTGTGTTGTGCTGGCCTGCAGCTGTGTGCTGGGGGCTGTGTGGTGGGCAAGGAGCTGAGTCTGCCCTTGTTGAGGCCTCCCATCTTGATCAGCCCTGGCTGTGTGCTGTGCCTGTGCTGCTGGGCTTGGGAGCTGCCCCCAGCAAGGCTGAGCTGTGCTGCCTGGTCCTGGGCAGTGCTGAGCCATCCCTTGCTGGTCAGTGCTCCTCTGATCCTTTGCTTCTCTCTGTCATGGGTTGAGTCCCTGTCTCTCCATTATCCCTGCCCCTGTGTGCTGGGGTAGAGCAGAGTTTGCAGATCTGCCCCTTGGAGCAGCCCAGCAGGCAAGGAACCCAAAGTGGGGCAACAGCAGACCTCCAGGGCACCTCCCAACCTTCTCCAACCCCTCCTGCACAGCACATTTCACCTCTTCAGAGGCTCTGAGGTACATCAGGTGTTGGACTCTGGGAACTCCCCAGGCTGGTGGGGGTCAGTTGTGTGCAGGAGGTGATGTTTGGGGTTGGATTGTGGAGGGTGGTGGGAGAAGGCTGAAGGTCATTTCATCTTCCTTGGCCAGTGCTGCTGCCTCCATTGTCTGAGCCAGGAGAGATTAAAGGACAGGGCCTGGGCCAGGAGCCACCCTGCCAATGCTGCCAGGCTTGAGGGAGTGGGACAAGATGACTTGTAAGTCCCGGGGTACCTCAGGCCACTGATCACAGGAACCTGGGGTCTCAGCACAGGTATTAGAGGACTGAGCCCACACTGTGGAAGAAACTGCAGGTTTGAGGGCTCCTCTGCATTTCCTCCAGGTGGTTGTTGGGAGGTGTTGGGAGTCAGGACTGTCATGACCCAAGCAGGATCTCAGGGCTGGAGGTCCTGGGATCTGGTGCTTCCATCTTACCTATTGCACAGCTGTAACCACTTCCTGCAACAGTGTGTCCTCACAGAAGGACCCAGGCAAGAGCTGGGAGGAGAAGGAGCACTCAGAGATCAAGTTGGAGCAGCCCAAGTGCATCCTCAAGGCAGAGTAGGAGGAGGAAGGAAAAGATTACAAGATGGGTGATGATGCTGTGGAGAATGATGACTATGAGGAGGATGAGTATGAAGAGGAGGACAATGATGAGGATGAAGGGGCCCAGGATGAGGAGAAGGAATGTATGGAGGAGGATGAAGCCAGAGCAGGTCCCTCTGTGCCACCCAAGCGGCTGATTCACTGCTCAGAGTGTGGACAAAGCTTCCCACCTGGCTCAGAGCCAGTGAAGCACCACTGCCCTCACTCTGTCACCCGGCCCTTCGTCTGTGGTGACTGTGGCAAGTGGTTCAGACGGAGCTGTGATCTCAGCCAGCACTGCCTCACCCACACCAGTGAGAAGGCCTTCACCTGCAGGGCCTGTGGCAAGAGCTTTAAACGCAGCTCTAGCTTCACCACCCACCAGCGCATTCACACTGGAGAGAAGCTGTTCCCCTGTGGTGAGTGCGGCAGGAGCTTCACCACGAGCACTGCATTCATCCAGCATCAATTCGTGCACAGTGGTGAGAAACCGTACAGCTGTGCCGACTGCGGCAAGAGCTTCACCCAGAGCTCCAATCTCAGTCGGCACCGTCGTGTGCACACTGGTGAGAAGCCTTTCTTCTGTGCAGACTGTGGCAAGAAATTCATGGACAAGTACACCCTGACCGTGCACCGCAATGTGCACAGCACTGAGAAGTCCTTCACCTGCAGGGACTGCGGAAAGCGCTTCAAAACCATCTCCACGCTCACCATTCACCGCCGCATCCACTCCAGAGACAAGCTGTTCCCCTGTGCTGCGTGTGGCAAGAGCTTCACCACGAGCTCTGCATACCTCCAGCATCAGCTCATCCACAGCAGTGACAAACCATACAGCTGTGCCGACTGTGGCAAGAGTTTCTCCCAGAGCTCTGGGCTCACCAAGCACCGTCTTGTGCACAGTACTGAGAAGTCTTTCAGCTGTGCTGACTGCAGTAAGAGCTTCAGACGTAAGAGCAGTCTCATTATCCACCGCCGCAGCCACACTGGTGAGAGGCCTTTTACCTGCCCCGACTGTGGCAAGAGCTTTACCCAGAGCTCCTGCCTGACCCAGCACCGTCCTGTGCATACTGGTGAGAAGTCTTTCAGCTGTGCTGACTGTGGAAAGAGTTTCACCCACCGGGGCAGTCTCATTTACCACCGTCGCAGCCACACTGGTGAGAAGCCTTTTACCTGTCCTGACTGCAGCAAGAGCTTCAGCAGCAGCTCTGACCTCACCAGGCATCGCCGCAGCCACACCAGTGACCAGCCCACAGTGCGAGGGAGGCAGAAATAGACCCTCCCAGGATCTCTTGGAATAATCCTAACCTGCCTGAGAGAACCTATCCAGCAGATTGTACCAAAATATCCTCTCTTTCACCTCCATTTCTCAGAGGCTGGGGGCTCAGGCAAGACCAAACACCTCCTGCCCTTCTGAACAGCAATTAGTGCTGATGAGAACAATTGCAGTGCTGAGTTGGCACAGCTGGAGCTGCCATTAGATCTGGGCTGAGCTTTGCCAGGGTTTGGTTCTTCACCCTTTCTTTTTGTCTCCCTCGGATGAAAAACTCTCCATTGCCCAGTTGTGTCAATAGACATCCCAAACTCACCAGATCCTGTCTGTTTGCTTTTATTTTAGATATTTGTTCCCTAGGAATAGGGCTGGAACTGTGTGCCCAGATAAGGGAGGACAAAGTGAGGTTCTCAGAGGAGTCTTGAGTGTCTTGCTTAGGGGCATTCTCAGGGGTATGTCAGAGGGTTTTTTTTTTAGGAGATGTCAAGGGATGTTAGGTGTTTGGAGGGTGTCCTGAAGGGTCAAACCCCAGAACATGCCCTAGCCCAGACAGCTGTGAACTGTGTGTGCGCCCTGGCCATGCTTGGGTATGCCCCATCCTATAGGTGCAGTTATCAGCGTTCTGTGTTACGAAAGAGAATTAATTGTCTTGGGACAGTATTTAAACCAGACAAGAAGTCAGACAACTTGCCTTGTTCTCACCCAGACAGCGACAACAGCCAAATGCTGCCAGAGTTGCAGCTGAGGAGCCTGCACCAACAGGCAGCAACTACACCCAGGCCTTGCACCTGGACCAAGGCAGAAAGGGGAAAAGCTCCAAGAGAACTGAATCCCAGAAGAGGCTACAGCCTGGTGACAGAGCACACAAGAGAGGCCCCTAGCCCTCTCTGAGCCAAAGGCAAGCTCCAGACCCTAACCTCGGCACAAGACAGAGAGGCCCCTAGCCCTTTCCTAGCCAAGGACTGCTCAAATTATAGTCACAGCATCTGGGCAGGTACTGGAGGAGCAAGTTGTGAGTCCCTGGCTAGCCTGCTACAGAATCCCATCTGTGGGAAAGCACAGAACCTTCCTTTGCAATTGGAATTGCTGTGTTGGAACCTCTTAGGTCTGTGCTTAAGTCACTGAACTGTCTTGAGATGTGGAATGTAATACCCACAACCCAATGCCAGAACCTGTGAATGTACTTTGTAAATCAGTCAGGGCGGTGTTTGAAGATACCACTGCCCAAGAGATTCAATAGTAAAGTATATAAAATATTCATTTGATTACAGAGGGGCTGGAGGGTTCTAGCACTGACTTTCAGAATTGATGAGGGGTGTAGAGAGGATCTCAGGGAAGTCTTTGGGAGCGCTCAGAAAGCTTCTGTCAATTTCCCACTTAGGAGTTCTGCTGCTTTCCAGCAGGCCTGGGGCTTCCACAAGCCTTCTCCCTATGTCAGCAGTGTTCCTGATGGATTCCTGCTGTTCTGGGGCTTCCCTCAAGGTTTCCACCCACCCAGAAGTGGGAAGAGGGTTTTTTGTGTGTTGAGGAGTTTTTAGGAGCTTGAAGAGTTGTATTTGGTTTGGCTGAGCTGGAGTTAATTCTCCTCAGAGCATCTTTCTAGTGCTGTGTTTTGCAGTGCTGGAGCTGATACCACAGCAGTGTTTTGGCTACTGCCGAACAAGCCTTCAGGCTCTGCTTTCCCAACATTTCCCTGCCCCAGGAGTACACTGAGGGGTTGTGATGGATTGAGCTGAACCTGCTGCTGTTATTCAGAGCATGCTGCAGCCATGCCAGATTCAGAAAGTAAAAGTGCTGACTGCAGCAAAGTCTGATGGGGCTTGAAATTCAGGTTGCAACATGGGAGGCTTCCTGTTCCGGTTGCTGCTTCTGGGTTCCAGCTTCCTGGGTGTGGGCAGCTCTCTGGAGGCAGCACAACAGGTGGCAGTTGGCCAGCTCTTGGTTTGGGTCATCCAGTCTCACCCCTCTGCAGTCAGCACGGACATCCTCCACTAGATCAGGCTGCCGAGAGCCCTGTTGAGTCTCACTTCAAATATCTCCAGGGATGAAGCCTCAGCCACCTCCCTGGCAACCTGTTCCAGAGTTCCACCACCCTTCTAGTAAAGAACTTGTTCCTAATCATGTGTTATGATTGTGAGGAGGTTATTAATGTTCAATAGGTGGAATGATTAATAAAAATATTAATAATTTATTAATTTAAAAAATCCTGCAAAAAATATTGTTGAAACCTATTTACTGATTCAAAATACTCAGCTGTGGATCAGATCCCTCACCAGCAGGAACATACTACAATTTAAACAATATGAGCAAAAATCCAGAAACAACAAACAGCAATTTAAACTGTGAAGAAAAAAGAGAACATCGGCAACATGCTGGAGATTGCCCACGTGAGAGCTGCAGGAGCACAGTTTCACTTTCTGCTGGCTTCTGCAGCTTGTTGCTGTAGCACACACAGGGTTTGTGTCTGAAGGCTTTGTAGACTAGAATAGATTAGAATAAACCAGGTTCCAAGAGACTTTCAACGTCATGGCATCCATCCCATCATCCAACACCATATAATCAACTAAACCATGGCACCAAGCACCCCATCAAGTCTCCTCCTAAACACCCCCAATGATGGCAACTCCACCACCTCCCTGAGCAACCCATTCCAATGGTCAATCACTCTCTCTGAAGAATTTCTTCCTAATATCCAATCTAAACCTCCCTGACGCTGCTTGAGACTGTGTCCTCTTGTTCTGGTGCTGGTTGCCTGGGTGAAGAGACCAGCCCCCCACCTGGCTACAACCTCCCTTCAGGTAGTTGTAGACAGCTATAAGGTCTCCCCTGAGCCTCCTCTTCTCCAGGCTAAGCAACCCCAGCTTCCTCAGCCTCTCCTCATAGGGCTGTGCTTCAGACCCCTCTCCAGCTTTGTTGCCCTTCTCTGAACACATTCCAGCAACTCAACCTCTTTCCTAAACTGAGTGGCCCAGAACTGGACACAGTACTCAAGGTGTGGCCTAACCAGTGCTGAGCACAGGGCAGAATGACCTCCCTGCTCCTGCTGGCCACACTGTTCCTGATGCAGGCCAGGATGCCATTGGCCTTCTTGGCCACCTGGGCACACTGCTGGCTCATGTTCAGCCTACTGTCATCCAGTACCCCCGGGTCCCTCTCTGCCTGGCTGCTCTCCAGCCACTCTAGCTGTAGCACTGCCTGGGGTTGTTGTGACCAATGTGTAGAACCTAGCACTTGGATGTGTCAAAGCTTTGTAGCAAAGAGGTTGCTGCTGAGGCTTGCAGGGCTGTTGGCTTTGTAGCTTTGCCTATTTGGAGAGATTCTTCAGCTGCAATCTTCACAGCGCTGCTCCTTGCTACTGCCAGTAGAACAAAACCATCCTGGGGACTCTCGGCTGCTCCTGGGCTTTACAACGCTCTACAGCCAGGGGGCTTGCAGTCATGTCTGAGTAAACTGAAGCCGAGTTTGGATTCCAACCAAGGCTTGTGACTTCTCCCAGAGCTTGGACAATTACAAGGCAAGGCTTTGGCCCGTTGGGCTGGTATGTATAGATTTCCCAAGACAATGCTGGCCAGTGATAACAACAAAGATTGAGAGATAAGAAAACTGACACTTGAACCAGTAGAAAGAGTTTTCTCCAAATGTGGCCACAGGCACACACACCTGGCCCACTTGGACCCCAGGACATGTTCAGACAAGCCTGGGCAATGTGGGCCATTTCCTGCAAAACCAGACCTGCTGGCTTCTCTCCATTGTCTGATTCAGAGCATTTTTGAGGCTTTTTGTCCCTTCAGGACAAGGTATCAGTGGACCGTGTTGCCCCAGGGCATGAAAAACAACCCTGCTGTTTGTCAATGGGATGTGGCACAGGCGTTATCACATCTAAGGACACGATAAATATCCCACTAGGTATTGCTACCACTATATGGATGCTGTGCTAATTGCTACATGGACAGAGGACATGCTGAGTGCAGTTGTGCCTGCTGTGATAGAAGCATAGAGGAAAAATGGGTTATAAATGGCCCCAGAGAAGGTGCAGCGCCAAGCACCTTGGAAATATTTGGAACTAAAAATCTTAGATCAAGCAATTCAGCCACAAGTAATACAAATTCGTCAATCTGTGACCACCCTTAATGATTTGCAGAAATTACTGGGAGCCATAAACTGGGTAAGACCCCTGCTAGGTCTTAGCATGACCCTGTGTGGTGGTGAGAAGTTCAGTTCTCCCAAACACACAAAGAAACCACGGTTAACTCAGTCGGAGAAGCGAAAATGGGCAATCTATATTTACAAGCAGGAAGAGATGCAGTTAATATGTACACAATATACAGAATGTAACACAGGAACAAAAACTTCCCCTCCTCCAGCCAGGAGGGTCCCCCCCCTGTACCCCTTCTCTCCCCCTACCTCCCTTTTTTCCCAAAAAGGGGTTAGAGAGAGAAAAGGTAATTATTAAGGAAGAAATTCTGTTAGCTCAAAGCGTATGCAAGAATTAGTTTCTTATCTCTTAGCACAGTTAGTTCTAGGTCATCTCCGTCCAGCACAGAGGAAAGACAGCAGCTGTTCAGAGGGACTGAAACAGACTGAACTGAGATTCAAACTGAACTAAAAATTTAAAGTTGCATTCTACCAATCTACCAATGAAATTTGTTTAGACTTTATCTTTGTGTTCAAAACATTCAGCCAGAGTGTTCCAGCAACTGTCCCTTTCTTAAAGGCACAGCCTAAAATGGTCACAATCCACCCCTTCTAAACAATTTCATTGGCTGTTCATATTGTCCATCCAATCTAAAACAATATCTACAATTTGTAAGTAAAGTCCATAGTCCATTCCGGCTATCCTCAGGTGTAGATGATTCAGAAGTCCAACAAAATCAGAAAAAAATGGAAAACAGTTTGTCTCTTCGCAGACGAAGCGAAGAAAAGGAAACAGGGACACAGGGACACAGGGACTCTCAGTTGACTCAGGGCTCTCAGGGTTCTCAGGGTTTGTGCACCGTAGATTCCACATGGATTCTTCCTTTGGGCGCGAAGTAGCTGTACAACACTCTGAAATCAAACTCTTTCAGCTAAAGTTAGATTTCTTTGTGGAATACACTGAATTTCACCATTCTCTTGCATTACCCAATAAGTGTGACCAGGACCTTCAGCTGAAACCACCCCTCGGACAGGTTTAGCCTCTCCTGAGGGAGAAAACACCCAAACAGTTTTACCTAACAGATTCTTTTCTCTAACAACAGGAACTCTATCACCTTCTACTTTCTGTAGCAGATCTGAGTGTGCAGGTCCAGCTCGGTTCACTGAACCTCTGCTATTTACCAGCCAGGTTGCTTGTGCTAAATGCTTTTCCCAGTTTTTCAAAGATCCACCCCCCATGGCTTTAAGAGTGGTCTTCAGCAAACTGTTGTAGCGTTCAGTCTTCCCTGCAGCTGGTGCATAGTAGGGGATGTGGAATATCCACTCAATGCCTGCTCTTTGGCCCAGCCCTTTACAAGGTTGTTTTTGAAGTGAGTTCCGTTGTCTGACTCAATCCTCTCTGGGGTTCCGTGTCTCCACAGGATTTGTCTCTCCAGACCCAGAATGGTGTTGCGTGCAGTTGCATGTGGAACTGGATAAGTTTCCAACCATCCAGTGTTTGCCTCTACCATAGTAAGCACATACTGCTTACCAGAACGAGAACATGGTAGAGTGATGTAGTCAATCTGCCAAGCTTCACCATACTTGTACTTGGACCATCTGTCACCATACCATAAGGGCTTAAGTCTCTTTGCCTGCTTAATAGCAGCACAAATGTCACAGTCATGGATGACTTGTGTGATAGCATCCATGGAAATGTCTATGGATCTGTCACGTGCCCATGGTAGGTTGCATCTCTGCCTCGATGTCCTGACGAATCGTGAGCCCCCAAGCTCAGAATATCTCACCTCGGTGTTTCCAGTCGAGATCAAGATCAGAGTCCATGTCTACTTGAGAAACTCTTGCAGCTAGATCTGCCTGATGCTTGTGTTGCTGTTCCTCAGTAGCTTTGCTCTTAGGGATGTGAGCATCAATGTGTCTCACCTTCACTGGAATTCTCTCGATTCAATCAGCAATGTCCTGCCACAGCTCAGCTGCCCAAATCGGTTTCCTTTTCTCTGCCAACCATTCCTTCTCCAGTTCTTTAGCCAACCCCACAGAGCATTGGCTACCATCCATGAGTCGGTGTAGAGATAAAGCTTTGGCCATCTCTCACGTTCAGCTACGTCCAGAGCTAGCTGGACAGCTTTTACCTCTGCACATTGCTTGGATTCTCCTTCTCCATCCTTTGCCTCTGCACTCTGTGTGTTGGACTCCACACTGCAGACTTCCACCTTCGCTTGTTCCCGACAAGACGACAGGAACCGTCTGTGAACAAAGCATATTGCTTTTCATCATCAGAAAGGTCATTGTAAGGAGGAGCTTCCTCAGCACGAGTTACTCTCTCCTCTGGAGGGTTAGTACAGTTGGTACCTTCAGGCCAACTTGAGATCACCTCCACCAGACCAGGTCTTTCAAGATTTCCCATTCGAGCTCTCTGTGTTATCAGAGCCATCCACTTGGACCAGGTGGAATCTGTTGCATGATGTGGTGTGGAACCTTTGCCTTTGAACATCCAATTCAAAACTGGGAATCTGGGAGCTAGGAGAAGTTGTGATTCAGTTCCAATTACTTCAGAAGCTGCTTTTACTCCTTCATAGGCAGCTAGAATCTCTTTATCTGTTGGAGTATAATTAGCCTCTGAACCTCTGTAACCTCGACTCCAAAAACCAAGAGGTTGTCCACGTGTCTCACCTGGAGCTCTTTGCCACAAGCACCAGGTTGGACCATTGTCACTTGCAGCCGTGTACAAAATGTTCTTCACGTCTGGACCATCTTGAACAGGTCCCAGACCCATTGCTTGAACTACCTCTTGCTTTATCTGGTCAAAGGCTGCTTGTTGTTCAGGTCCCCAGTGGAAATTGTTTCTCTTTCGAGTCACATCATACAGAGGTTTCACAATCTGACTGTACCCAGGAATGTGCAGTCTCCACAATCCCACTGTACCCAAGAAACGTAGAGTTTCTTGCTTGTTCATGGGATTTGCCATGGTAGAGACATGGAATGTGTCAGTGTCCATCCTGCCACCGCACTCCCAGAAACTGGATCTCTCTGGCAGGTCCTTTCACCTTGTCTCGTTTGATGGCGAAACCTGCGCTCAGGAGAATGTCAATGAGTTTGTTACCTTTCTCGAAGACTTACTCAGCAGTTTTACCCCAGAGGATGATATCATCAATGAACTGGATGTGTTCTGGAGCACCACCTTTCTCCAGAGCATTGTGGATCACTGCATGACAGATGCTGGAGCTGTGGATCCAGCCCCTTGGCAATCTGTTGAAAGTGTACTGGATTCCTCTCCAGGTGAAAGCAAACTGAGGCCTGCATTCCTCTGCTATGGGAATAGAGAAGAAGGCATTAGCAATGTCTATGGTAGCATGCCCTTTGGCCTCTTTGGATTCCAGCTCATACTGGAGTTCCATCATGTCTGGTACTGCTGCACTCATAGGTGGAGTTACTTCATTCAGGGCTTGGTAGTCGACTGTCAGACGCCAGTCTCCATTCTGCTTTCGCACAGGCCACACTGGACTGTTGAAAGGTGATTGAGTTTTGCTGATGACTTTCTGACTCTCCAACTGACAAATCAGATTCTGAATGGGCAACAGAGAGTCAGGGTTGGTTCTGTATTGGCTGTGATGCACAGTCTGAGAAGCAACCGGCCATTTAATGTCCTCAATCTTGTGTTGTCCCACAACTGCAGATTCATCAGAAAGCTCAGGTCTAACAGACAGCTTCAATTTTTGTCCATCAGTTTCTACAGATGCTACTCCAAAAGCCCATTTGTAACCTCTGGGGTCTTTGAAAGGCCCTTCTCTCAGAAAATCAGTTCCCAGAATACAAGGTGCGTCAGGTCTGGTCACAACTGTATGCTTCCTCCACTGTTTACCAGTTCAACTTATATCAACCTCCACCTTAGTTAACTCTTGAGATCCACCAGTGACTCCCAGAATAGTTATAGCCTCTGATCCCTGATAATTTGATGGCATTATGGTGCACTGAGCCCCTGTGTCAACCAAGGCCCTGTACTTCTGAAACTGTGAAGTGCCAGGCCACTGGATGGACACATCCCAATAGATTCTGTTATCTCTGTTACCCCTCTCCTCCCCCTGGCGGGAGGCAGGGCACCCCTAGTTATGGGGAACATGCCCACATGTGCAATGAGCACAGTGTGCAGTGCTAGATCTCATGGCCACCATAGAGTACCTCTCTAACAGCAAATTCTCTCAGACGCTTAATTCCCTCATCTATGGTAGTCCAGGGTTTAGGATTCCATGGAGATCATCTCGGGAAGGATATCTCATGAGAGCTGCCAATAAAAGGCGTATCCACAGAGTCACCTTACTGAGAGACCTGCCTAGATGTCTATCTATTCCATTATCCTTCAAGAAAGTTCCTAGTTGAGCTGCTGACTTGTCTCCAACCATTACAGCTGGTGCACCTGTATCGAAACATCTACCAAGCCAAGCTAGAACTGGCTCATTCTCTTCTCTGATGTAATCATTCCGCACATGTCTAAGTTCTTTGCGTGGGGCTGAACAGTGCTGAATATCATCTGCCTCCTCCTCTGCCTCTTCCTGAACATGTTGTCCCCATAATCCTTCTGACACTCTCCTAAGCATCTCTTTAAGCTCGGAAGCACCACCACTAGCTGCTGTCCTACAAGGATATGCAATTTGCACTGCATCTCCATCCAGTGATGGTCTCAATAGCTCAGCTATATCTTTAAGACAAACCTTCTCTTCCTTCTCAGCAGGCTCTTTTTTAGCAGAAGTTCCCTCATCAGCAGCAGTATCTTGCTGTTCTCCCCCATCAGCTCCTGGATCAGCTTTGTGCTTTCCACTTCATGTATTTAAAACTGCTACTTGCTTAATTGGAGCTGTGTTTGAATTTACAGCTGCCTTAACAGAAGCTGACAGGTTTTGAGATGGACCAGCTGCTGTGGAGGCCACTCCTGGTCCTGCTGAAGAAGAAAGAAATGGCTTTGCCTCTCTAATGGCCACCAAGGACATGGGAGCCACCATGTTAGGCACTGCCGCTGGCTGATTGCCAGAATCACCCACAGCACCGTTCAAAGCAGCCTCCCTGATAGATTTTTAGCTCTATATTTAACTGATACAGATTCTCCATTCTCCTCATCACTAGAGATCTCTGGAGTCGAATTAGAGCTATGCTTCCTTCTCTTTGATCTACACTTAATAATGAAACAAGCCTTAGATACCTTCTTCTCCCGGTACAGTGCGTATAACAAGTACATAATTACTATCACCAGCAGCAGATTCACACACATCAAATAAATCACCTTTGGATCCCAGCCATCACTTAAAATGACTCTTTCACCTACTGGAATCTTAAACTCCTTTATCTCTATGGGAAGAGTGCTAGCCATTACATTTCTGTATCTATTAAGCCAAAAGAATCCCAGGCACCGGTCATAGAGAAGCTGAATCTTATACTTAAACCATAAATATAATTTATACATTAAGTACCTGCCTAAACAATTGCAAATGAATCCTAGGAAATACTTATAGATCGGTACACTACAAATTGAAAAGACTAGATGCTCTAAAATCCAAAACACTTCCATTTTTGCAACTCTGACTCGAGCAGACAATAAATCAAACAAATTTTGCCCTGCTTCTGGACAGCAATTATCCACAAGCCCTGAGTTGGGCTGCCAATAAAATTATGTGGTGGGGAGAGGTTCAGTTCTCCCCCACACACAAAGAAACCACGGCTAACTCAGTCAGAGAAGCAAAAATGGACAAGCTATATTTACAAGCAGGATGAAATGCAGATGAATATATACACAATATACAGAATTTATAACATATACAGAAATATACATCAAAGAACATAACACAGAAGACCTTTCCTCCTCCAAGGGAAGGGTCTCCACAATCCCCCTTCTCTCCCTTCCCCCCTTTTTGTCCCAAAAAGGGTTAGAGAGAGAAAAGGTAACTATTAAGGAAGAAATTCTGTTAGCTCAAAGCGTATGCAAGAATTAGTTTCTTACCTGGTTAGCTCAGTTAGTTCAAGGTCAACTCCGTCCAGCACAGAGGAAAGAGAGCAGCTGTTCAGAGGAACTGAAACCAACAGACTGAACTGAGATTCAAACTGAACTAAAGCTAAAAATTTAAAGTTGCATTCTACCAATCTACCAATGAAATTCGTTTAGACTTCATCTTTGTTTTCTTTTTACACAAAAACTTTCAGCCAGAGTGTTCTAGTAACTGTCCCTTTCTTAAAGGCACAGCCTAAAATGGTCACACAGAGTGTCACAGTGCCAATGTGTCACAGTGCCAGAGTGTAACAGTGCCAGTGTCACAATGCCAGAGTCTCACTGTGCCAGAGATTCACAGAGCCACAGTGACACAGTGCTAGACTTTCACAGTTCCAATGTCACAATGCCAGAGTGTCACAGTCCCAGAGCGTCACAGAGCTACAGTGTCAGTGTCACAGTTCTAATGAAACAATTGGAGAGTGTCACAGTGCCACAGAGTAACAGTGCTGGAGTGCCACAGTGCCAGAGCGCCACAGTGCCAGTCTTTCAAAGAGCCAGAGCGTCACAGTTCCAGAGTGTCACAATGCCAGATTGTCACAGTGGCATAGTGTCACAATGCCAGAGTGTCACAGTGCCAGAGCATCACAATGCCAGTGTCACAGTGCCAGAGTGTCACAGTGCCAGAGTTTCACAGTTCCAATGACACAATGCCAGTGTCACAGTTTGAATGCCACAATGCCTGAATATCACAATCCCAGAGTTTCACAGTGCCAGAGCGTCACAGTGCAAGAGTGTCACAGTGCCAATGTCACAGTGCCAGAGAGTCACAATACCATCATCACAGTACCAGAGCATCACAGTGTCAGAGATTCACAGTGCCACAGAGTAACTGTGCCAGAGCATCACAGTGCCAGAGTGTCACAGTGCCAGAGTTTTACAGTGCCAGTGTCACAGTGCTACACTCTCACAGTTCCAATGTCACAATGCCAGAGCCTCACAGGCCCAGAGCATCATGGGGTCACAGTGTCACAGTGCCAGTGTGTCACAGTTCCAATGTCACAATGGCAGAGTGTCAGAGTGCCAGTGTCACAGTGCCACAGAGTAACAGTGGCAGAGCGTCATAGTTCCAGAGTGTCACAGTGCCTGAGTAACACTGCCAGAGAGTAACCGTGCCACAGAGTAACTGTGCCAGAGTGTCACAGTGCCATAGAGTCACAGATTTCCAGACTCAATCTGTTGATTTCCTGGTGAAACACATTATTTTTATGGGAAACAGAGTTAATCGACAGACAAGCAGATTTCTTGCCTACATTGTCATATAACCAGCAGAAACCAATTTTTCCACCACCAACCACTAGAGTTCAGAATCAAAGCAGTAGATTGCCAGACTCAATCTGTCAATTTCTAGCAGAAACTTGTTGATTTTCATGGGAAACCAGCAGAGTTCTACATCAGACAAGCAGATTTCTTGCCTATATCTTCACATAACCAGCAGAAACCAACTATTCCACAGCAATAAAGTATAGTTAAGCATTGAAGCTCTAGATGTCCAGATTCAAGCTCTTGATTTCCTGCTGAAACGCCTTGATTTTCATGGGAAACCAGCAGAGTTCAACATCAGAGAAGCAGATTAATTCCCTAAATCGTCACATAACCAGAAGAAACCAACTTTTCTACCACAAACCACTAGAGTTCAGAATCAAAGCAGTAGATTTCCAGACTCAATCTCTCAATTTCCATCAGAAATTTGTTGATTTTTCTGGCAAACCAGAAGAGTTCCACCTCACAGAGGCAGATTTCTTGCCTAAATCATCACATAACCAGCAGAAACCAACTTTTCCATCACAAATCACTAGAGTTCAGAATCAAAGCAGTAGATTGCCAGGTTTCAAAGTGCCAGAGATTCACTCTCCCAGAGTGTCACAGTGTCAGAGAGTGCCACAGAGACAGAGTGCCATATTGTCACAGTGCCAGAGTGTCACAGTGCTAGAGTGTCACAGTGCCAGATTGTGACAGTGCCAGACTGCAACAGTGCCAATGTCACAATGCCAGATGTCACAGTGCCAGAGTGTCACAGTGCCAATGTCACAGTGCCAGACAGTCACAATACCAGTGTCACAGTGCCAGAGATTCACAGTGCCACAGAGTAACAGTGGCAGAGCGTCACAGTGCCAGTGTCACAGTGCCAGAGTGTCACAGTGCCAATGTCACCGTGCGAGAGTCACATTGCCAGAGTGTTGCAGTTACAATGTCACAATGATAGAGTGTCACAATGCCAGAGAGTCACAGTGACACAGCATCACCATGCCACAGAGTAACAGTGCCAGAGTCTCAATGTGCCAGAGATTCACCGAGCCTCAGTGTCACAGTGCTAGACTCTCACAGTTCCAATGTCACAATGCCAGTGTCACAGGCCCAAAGAGTCTCAGAGCCACAGTGTCACAGTGCCAGAGTGTAACAGTGCCAGAGTGCCACAGTGCCAGTGTCACAGTGCCAGAGTGTCACAATGCCAGAGTGTAACAGTGCCAGAGTGCCACAGTGCCAATGTCATAGTGCCAGAGAGTCACAGTTCCAGAGGGTTGCAGTTACAATGTCACAATGATAGAGTGTCACAATGCCAGAGAGTCACAGTGCCAGTGCATCACAGTGCCAGAGATTCACAGTTCCAATGTCACAATGCCAGAGCATCACAGTGACAGAGATTCACTGTGCCAGAGTGTCACAGTTCCAGTGTCACAGAGGCCGAGAGTCACAGTGCCACAGAGACACAGTGCCAGAACATCACAGTGCCAATGTCACAATGCCGGAGTTTCACAGTAGCAGAGTGTGACAGTTCCAATGTCACAGTGCCAGAGTTTAGCAGTTCCAATGTCACAATGCCAGAGCGTCACAGTGCCAGAGTGTCACAGTTCCAGTGTCACAATGGCAGAGGGTCAAAGTGCAGTGTAACTGTGCCACAGGGTAACAGTGGCAGAGTGTCACAGTGACATAGTTTCACGGTGCCTGAGATTCACAGTGCCACAGAATAACAGTTCCAGAGTGCCGCAGTGCCAGAGCGCCACAGTGCCAGACTTTCAAAGAGTCAGAGCGTCACAGTTCCAGAGCATCACAATGACAGATCGTCACAGTTCCAGAGTGTCACAGTGGCAGACCGTTACAGTGCCCGAGCGTCACAGTGCCAGAGTGTAACAGTTCCAATGTCACAATGCCAGAGTGTCACAGTGCCAATGTCACAATGACAGTGTCACAGTGCCAGAGCATCACAGTGCAAGAGTCTCATAGTGCCAATGTCACAGTGCCAGAGAGTCACAATACCATCACCACAGTACCACAGCGTCACAGTGTCAGACATTCACAGTGCCACAGAGTAACTGTGCCAGTGTCACAGTGCCATAGAGCCACAGATTTCCAGCAGATATTTGTTGATTTCCACCAACTTTTCCACCACAAGCCACTACAGTTCAGAATCAAACAGTAGATTTCCAGACTCAATCTGTCAATTTCCTGCTGATACAACTTGATTTTCATGAGAAAGCAGCAAAGTTCAACATCAGATGAGCAGACTTCTTGCTTAAATCATCATATAACCAGCAGAAAGCAACTTTTCCACCACAAACCACTACAGTTAGGAATCAAACAGTAGATTTCCAGATTCAATCTGTCAATTTCCAGAAGAAATTTGTTGATATTCATGGGAAACCAGCAGAGTTCAACCTCAGAGAAGTAGATTTCTTGCCTAAATCATCACATAACCTGCTGAAACCAACTTTTCCACCACAATGCAGTAGAGTTCAGAATCAAGGCAGTAGATTTCCAGACTCAATCTGTCAATTTCCACCAGAAATTAGTTGATTTTTCTGAAGAAACCAGCAGATTTCAACCTCAGAGAAGCAGACTTCTTGCCTAAATCACCACATAACCAGCAGAAACCAACTTTTCCACCACAAACCAATAGAGTTCAGAATCAAAGCAGCAGATTTCCAGACTCTCTCTCTTGTTTTTACAGCTAAAACTCTTTGATTTTTGTGAGAAACAAGCAGTTTCAACATCTAACAAGCATATTCCTTGTCTAAATCGTCACATAACCAGCAGAAACCAACTTTTCCACAGCAAACCACTGGAGTTCAGAATCAAAGCAGTAGATTCCAGACTCAATCTCTCAATTTCCAGCAGAAATTTGTTGATTTTGCAGGCAAACCAGAAGAGTTCCACATCAGAGAGGCAGATTTCTTGCCTAAATTGTCACATAACCAGCAGAAACAAACTTTTCCACCACAAACCACTAAAGTTCAGAAACAAACAGCAGATTTCCAGACTCAATCTCTCAATTTCCAGCAGAAATTTGTTGATTTTCATGGGAAAACAGCAAAGTTCAATGTCAGACAAGCAGATTTCTTGCTTACAATCGTCACATAACCAGCAGAAACCAACTCTTCCACCACAAACCACTGGAGTTCAGAATCAAAGCAGTAGCTTTCCAGGCTCAATCTGTCGATTTCCAGCAGAAACTGCTTCCTATGCAGAGGTTCATGCTGTTCTGTGTAGCTGCAAAGTTCATGTTTGTCAGATTAATCAAAAACAATCAAAACATTATAGCTGTAAAACCTAACGGGAAAAGACTAGCACTGTATTGGTCTCATATTTGGATCTCCCTTCTGGACGGAGTCAAAATGAGCAATAGTATTGTGGCCTACCTCATTCATCGGCTGTGGTATATACTACTTTATGCAGCTGCAAACTGCGTGTTCATGAGACAATTCGAATATAACCAAAACATCGTCAGGATAAAATCTAACGGGAAAAGCCTAGCACCAAATTGCATTGTCCATTTCATCCCCCTTCTTGAGGGAGTCAAAATGAGCATTTGAATTCTGGCCTACCTGATTCCTATGCTGAGATGCATGCTGTTCTGTGTAGTTGCACACGGCGTGTTTCTCAGATTAATGGAAACCAATCAAAACATAAAGGGAAAAGGCTAGCACAAAATTGTTTTTTCCATTTGATCTCCCCATAGGAGTGAGTCAAAATGAGCATTTGATTTCTGTGCTACTTCTTTCCTGTGCTGAGATACATGGTGTTCAGTGTAGCTGTAAACTGTGCATTTCTGAGACAATTCGAATAATATTAAAACATTGTTGGGGTATAACCTAAGAGGAAATGCATAGCAGCAAAATGTTTTTTCCATTTTATCTGCCTTCTGGAGGGAGTCAAAAGGAGCCTTTGAATTCTGGTCTACCTCTTTCCTGTCCTGAGATACATGCAGTTATGTGTTATGCAGAATGCACGTTTCTGTGACACTGCGATTCTAAGCAAAACATTGTTGGGGTAAAACCTAAAGGGAAAAGCCTAGCACCAAAATACTTTATCAATTTGATCTCCCTTCTGGAGGGAGTCAAAATGACTATTTGAATTCTGACCTATCTCGTTCCTCTGCTAAGATACATGCTGATCAATGCAGACGCAAAATGCTTGATTTCGAGATTAATCATAACTAATTAAATCATTGCAGGGGTAAAACCTGAAGGGAAAAGCCTATCACCAAATTGCTTTATCCATTTGTGGTGGGTTAACACCCTTTTCTGAAAACAAAAAACCAAAGCAGGGTGGAGGGCTTGCAGGTACTTTTCACTCCCTGCAGGGCGTTTCTCCCCTGGGAAGCTGAGTCTGTTCCACTCCCCACTCCCTGCCCAGCTAGGGTATAAAAAGCAGGACATTGTAGCTGTTGGCCCTTTTCTGGCTCCTGCCTCTGCTGAATGAGAGCTACTGCAGCTGCCCTCCTGCTCCTCTGCCACGTGGTCAGACCTGATCCTTCTCCCTGCTGCCTCTGTGCTTCCTTGAAGAAAGACTGGTTTTGTATTATTCTCTTGTTTTTGTCCCCCTCCCATCCATCCTTGCTCCTTGCCCTAGTTAACCTATAAAACAGGAAAATATATATATATTGTTTAAAGACAATGATCCAAGCCTTTGCGTGGGTGTTTGGCTGGATCTTTTGGACCCACATCTACAAATTAATAACTTACCATGTGGTGTGGTTAATGATAGAGATGCTGATCAGCTGGATGAAAACTTTACCAATGAAGCTGGGCATGTATCTCCTGAATTCATTGAATTTCACTGTCAGTGGTAACTTTTCTAACACAGGAAATTTTCCTGCAGCAGGCTATGAAATCAATGGTGTAGATAAATGTGCCTGTGCTGGAAAATTGCTGTACATTGCAATATGCTCCATATGCTTGAATGTAATCCTTATAGGGGCATTTGCTCTGACTGTGTTGGGTGGGGGATGAGCTAACCCATTAAGAGCTGTTTGGAGGGTGATAACACACTCCTGTGCACTCTTTAACGAGTGTGGCAGATCTCAGCCTGAGCCCCAGGCACAAGGGTCTGCTGCACCACCAGCAGCTCCACAGTTAACCCCTGATGCTCCTGCCAATGCAGTCTCTCTGGCACCGGTCACCAAGCACAGATGGTGAGGAAGGAACCTCAGCAGGCCCCAGCACCTCACAGAACCCAGCGGTGGATGAAGAGGAGTCAGACTAGGAAATAACTGTCACATCATTACCCAGAAAGGAACTAAGGCAAACTCGTCTGGATTACGCAAGGAAAGAGGGTGAGCCAATACTGAGCTGGGCCCTGAGATGCTGGGACGAGGGGGTGGACACAGTGGACCTGGATAAGAGGGAGGCAAAGCTTTTAGGCTCCATGACTCGTGATGCTGGTCTGGACAAAGAGTTAGCCAAACTCGATGGAACATACACTCTCTGGGCCCAGATCCTCAATGCCATCAAGAGCCGGTACCGCTCAAGGGATGACCTGCCCTGGGCCCCAGTAGATGGACAACTATGGAACAGGGCATTCGCTACCTGAGACAGATGGCTGTGCTGGAAATAATTGATGGGGATGGCCAGCTCCCTTTGGACCCAGATGAGGTGCCCATGAGACGGCCCTTTGTGAAGAAACTCACCCAGGGTGCTTCTCAGAAATATGCTCACACATTGGGAGGGATACTTCTGTCTGGACAGGATGGAAGTCCTAAAACTGTCTGTGAGTTTGCCAATGATTTAAGGGAATATGAGGACAGTGTAACAATGAAACAAAGAAACAATGGCTAAAGACACTGTCAAAGAGATCAAGACCTCCATGTCTGAACTGAAAAGGGGGAGCGATGCCTCCTTTTCCCCTTCTCCCTCAGAATGGATCCAGGTTTCAGCAATCAGGAACAGGCGACCTTCCCCTAGGAGAGCACCCCAAGCCAATCGGGGGATGTCGAGGGGGTCTCTGTGGAGGTTCCTCTGTGACCACGGAGAGGACATGGACACCTGGCATGGCCAACCCACCTCTGCCCTCTGGATCAGAGTGCGGGAACTACAAAGTGGGCACCACGGGGATAACTCATCCAGGAGAAGGGCTGCCCCAGTTTCCCAGAGTGGTCCCTCTCACTCAAGAGACCCTTCCCCTAGTAACACAGGATGCTGTGACAAGTGTGGACATCGACGCCAGCATTAGAGGTGCCCTACCTCCAGCCAGGTGGAGGCCAGGGACATCAGAGTATACTGGGATGTGTATGTAAAATGGCCTGGCACTTCAGAAGCCCAGAAGTACCGAGCTCTGGTGGACACAGGGGCCCAATGCAGCCTGATACCATCGAGATACAAAGGGGCTGCTGCCTCTGTGCTTCCTCGGAGCAAGACTGGTTTCGAATTATTCTCTTGTTTTTGTCCCAATCCCATTCATCCTTGCTCCTTGCTCTTTTCCTGTTATTGTTCTATATATATATATATATTGTTTAAAGACAACTCATTACCTCTCTACTTCCAACTGGATTAAATACAATTATTTGGTGGATTTGCTCAATCTTTTTCTCCCCTCTCTGTTAGAAGGGAGGAGGGGGGAGTGGGAGAGAGATTCTCAGCCTAGCCCCAACCTGAGCTTTTAACTTCTAGTTAAGGTTCAAAGCACTACACCATCTGATCTCCCTTCAGGAAGGAGTCAAAATGACCTGTTGAATTCTGGCCTCCCTCTTTCCTGTGCTGAGATACATCCTCTTGAATGGAGTAGCAAACTGCATGTTTCAGAGACAATTTGATTAAAACCAAAACATTGTTGGGGTAAATCCTAAAGGGAATAGCCTTGAACCAAATTGCTTGATCCATTTGATCTGCCTTCTGGAGGGAGTCAAAAGGAGCCTTTGAATTCTGGCCTAGCTCTTTCCTGTCCTGAGATACATGCAGTTATGTGTTATGCCGAATGCACTTTCCGTGACACTTCGATTCTAAGCTAAACATTGTTGGGGTAAATCCTAAAGGGAAAAGGCTAGCACCAAATTGCTTGATCCATTTGATCTCCCCTCTTGAGGGAGTCAAAAGGAGCCTTTGAATTCTGGCCTAGCTCTTTCCAGTCCTGAGATACATGCATTTATGTGTTATGCAGAATGCACGTTTCTGAGACACTTAGATTCGAACCAAACAGTGTTGGGGTAAAACCTAAAGGGAAAAGCCTAGCACCAAATTGCTTGATCCATTTGATCTCCCTTCTGGAGGGAGTGAAAATGAGCCTTTGAATTCTGGCCTAGCTCTTTCCAGTCCTGAGATACATGCAGTTATGTGTTATGCAGAATGCACGTTTCTGTGACACTGTGATTCTAAGCAAAACATTGTTGGGGTAAAACCTAAAGGGAAAAGCCTAGCACCAAATTGCTTGATCCATTTGATCTCCCTTCTGGAGGGAGTCAAAAGGAGCCTTTGAATTCTGGCCTAGCTCTTTCCAGTTCTGAGATGTATGCAGTTGCAAGACAGGGCTGGGCTGGGGTAGGGCTGGGGCTGGGGCAGGGCTGGGCTGGGGCTGGGGCAGGGCTGGGGCAGGGCTGGGCTGGGGCAGGGCTGGGGCTGGGGCATGGCAGAGCGGGGGTAGAGCTGGGGCAGGGATGGCCTGGGGCTGAGGCAGGGCAGGGGCAGGGCAGGGGCAGGGCTGTGGCAGGGCAGTGGCAGGGCTGGGGCTGGGGCAGACTGGGGCAGGGCAGGGGCAAGACAGGGCTGGGCTGGGGTAGGGCTGGGCCTGGGGCAGGGCTGGGGCAGGACAGGGGCAGGGCTGGGCTGGGGCAGAGCTGGGGTAGGGCAGGGGCAAGACAGGGCTGGGCTGGGGTAGGGCTGGGACTGGGGCAGGGCTGGGGCAGGATAGGGGCTGGGCTGGGGCTGGGGCAGAGCTGGGCTGGGGTAGGGCTGGGACTGGGGCAGGGCTGGGGCAGGATAGGGGCTGGGCTGGGGCTGGGGCAGAGCTGGGCTGGGGCAGGGCTGGGGCAGAATGCAGGTTTCTGTGACACTGCGATTCTAAGCAAACCATTGCAGGGCTGTTATGAATATGCCTCAGGAATGAGTGGCAGAGGTACCAATGAAAAATATCTGTTAGGTTTATTTCTATGTCTATACAAACTCTGCAGTGGGGTATCTACAGTTCCCCTGCACAGGGATCGATATTCGGGTAGTGAAACTCTCTGTACAGAATGTTCAGGTGTAGGCACTTAAACCAAATGATTCCCAGAGCTTAGAATCAAAACTGATTGGGAAAGCGTCGGGGGAGGGGTTGGTCAGTGCCCGGCGATCCTCCCCCCGGAGCGGTTTGCAGGCTCCCCCACCTGGAACTCTCTGAAGCAAGGCTTGGCTTGCTCACAAGCTGAGAGCTTCGTGAAGTCTGCCCTTGAGAATGTTTATAGTCCGCAGAGCGTGGCACGGCTGTGCCGCAATGAGGACACAGGAAACGGCGCCGAGCGCCTGGCTGCGCCGCCTGGCTGCTGCTGCTCCCAGGATACGGAGATTCCCCGCTCGAGGGGGGGGGGCACTGTGGCAGTTCAGCAGCGCTGGCTCACACGGGTTACCAGGTTTTCTCCTGTGGCGATGGATCATGCAGCGGTTGATCCCACGGGGTACTGTCCACGGCACTGCACGCAGTTGGGTGGTGATGGCAAAGTACCACGAAGCCTCTTGGAGCACTGGCTTTAGTCCCGGGCAAGGTGAACCACAGCAGCACTGACACAGGCACAGATACAGGCTCGAACACAACTGTGTGGGGGGGTTCATCACCAAACAACCCCTATTGACCATGTGCCCCAGGGAATACTGGTCCAATGAGCATCTGCTGCTAACATCAAGGTTAACCAATGAACTGGCAGCTACCAAATATGGTGTAAGCTTATGCCATGAACAGGGAAACAAACATAGAGCCTGGCCCTTGCCTACCACAGGGCTGAGACCACGCCCAGGCAGGCAGTTTACCTGGACTCAGTGGTGCCAGGATCCCCCCTGCCGCCTTCAGAAAGGAGGGGGGGAACAAAGGAGGGTTAACGCACAGAAGAGTACGTCCTAGAAATATTTGGGGCACAATCCTGGCCATGAGCATTATCCACTACAAGGGCTAAATCCTAAAGGGAAAAGGCTAGCACCAAATTGCTTGATCCGTTTGATCTGCCTTCTGGAGGCAGTCAAAAGGAGCCTTTGAATTCTAGCCTAGCTCTTTCCTGAACTGTGACTGGTTGAGGCTATGCCTTTAAGAAAGAGACAATTGCTGAACACTCTGGCTGAATGTTTTTGATATTTAAACAGTTGCAGAGGCAAAGGATGGAGAAGGAGAATCCAGTCAGTTCGCAGAGGTAAAAGCTGTCCAGCTAGCTCTGGACGTAGCTGAACGTGAGAGGTGGCCAAAGCTTTATCTCTACACCGCCTCATGGATGGTAGCCAATGCTCTGTGGGGTTGGCTAAAGAACTGGAGAAGGAATGGTTGGCAGAGAAAAGGAAACCGATTTGGGCAGCTGAGCTGTGGCAGGACATTGCTGATGGAATCGAGAGAATTCCAGTGAAGGTGAGACACATTGATGCTCACATCCCTAAGAGCAAAGCTACTGAGGAACAGCAACACAAGCATCAGGCAGATCTAGCTGCAAGAGTTTCTCAAGTAGACATGGACTCTGATCTTGATCTCGACTGGAAACACTGAGGTGAGATGTTCTGAGCTCGGGGGGCTCACGATTCGTCAGGACATCGAGGCAGAGATGCAACCTACCAGTGGGCACGTGACAGATCCATAGACATTTCCATGGATGCTATCACACAAGTCATCCATGACTGTGACATTTGTGCTGCTATTAAGCAGGCAAAGAGACTTAAGCCCTTATGGTATGGTGACAGATGGTCCAAGTACAAGTATGGTGAAGCTTGGCAGATTGACTACATCACTCTACCATGTTCTCGTTCTGGTAAGCAGTATGTGCTTACTATGGTAGAGGCAAACACTGGATGGTTGGAAACTTATCCAGTTCCACATGCAACTGCATGCAACACCATTCTCGGTCTGGAGAGACAAATCCTGTGGAGACATGGAACTCCAGAGAGGATTGAGTCAGATAATGGAACTCACTTCAAAAACAACCTTGTAAAGAGCTGGGCCAAAGAGCAGGCATTGAGTGGATATTCCACATCCCCTACTATGCACCAGCTGCAGGAAAGATTGAACGCTACAACGGTTTGCTGAAGACCACTCTCAAAGCCATGGGGGGTGGATCTTTGAAAATCTGGGAAAAGCATTTAGCACAAGCAACCTGGCTGGTAAATAGCAGAGGTTCAGTGAACCGAGCTGGACCTGCACACTCAGATCTGCTACAGAAAGTAGAAGGTGATAGAGTTCCTGTTGTTAGAGAAAAGAATCTGTTAGGTAAAACTGTTGGGTGTTTTTCTCCCTCAGGAGAGGCTAAACCTGTCCGAGGGGTGGTTTCAGCTGAAGGTCCGGGTCACACTTATTGGGTAATGCAAGAGAATGGTGAAATTCAGTGTATTCCACAAAGAAATCTAACTTTAGCTGAAAGAGTTTGATTTCAGAGTGTTGTACAGCTACAACGCGCCCAAAGGAAGAATCCTTGAGGAATCCACGGTGCACGAACCCGGAGAACCCTGAGAGCCCTGAGTCAACTGAGAGTCCCTGTTTCCTTGCTTCCCCATTTCCATTTTCTTCACTTTGTCTGCGAAGAGACAAACTGTTTTCCATTTTTCTTGTTTCTTGGACTTCTGAATCATCTACACTGGAGGATAGCCGGAATGGACTATGGACTTTACTTGCAAATTGTAGATATTGTTTCAGATTGGATGGACAGTATGAACAGCCAATGAAATTGTTTAGAAGAGGTGGATTGTGACCGGTTGAGGCGATGCCTTAAAGAAAGAGACAATTGCTGAACACTCTGGCTGAATGTTTTTGATATTTAAACAAAACCAAGATAGTCTAAACTAATTTCATTGGTAGATTGTAGAATGCAATTTGAAGTTTGGGTTCTGTTAGTTCAGTCTGGTCTGGGTTCAGGCTGGGTGCAGTCTGTGCTTCTCTGTCCTGCGGGCTGGACGGCTTCTCTCTTTCTGAAGCAGGAACGGCCTTGAGTTAACAGCTAACCAGATAAGAAAGCTAATTCTTGCATGTGCTTTTGAGCTAACAGAATTTTCCTCCTTAATTGCCTTTCTCTCTCTCTCTAACTCTTTTTGGGAAAAAGGGGAGGTGGGGAGGGAGAGAGGGGGGTTCAGGGAACCCCCCGGCCAGCTGGAGGGAAAAGGCTTTTCTGCATTACGTTCGTTGCTGTGTATTTCTGTATATATTGTAAATATTGTATATTTGTGTACATATTCATTGCATTCCATTGATGCCTGTAAATAGAGCTTTCATCTGCTTTTCTGACTGAGCTAGCTGTGGTTTCTTTCTTTGTGTGTGTGGGGAACTTTCTCACCCCACCGCAGCATCCATTAGCGTTAGGGTTAGGCTTAGGGGTAGGGGTAGGGTTAGGGTTCGGGTCAGGTTCAGGGTCAGTGTTAGGGTTAGGGTTAGGGTTAGTTTTGGGGTTAGGGTTAGGTTTTGGATAAGGGTTAGGGTTAGGCTCCATCAGGGTTGGTTTAGTTTCATAGTTTCATAGTTTCATAGTTTCATAGTTTCATAGTTTCAGCTAGGGTTGGAAGGGACCACAAGGATCATCTAGTTCCAACCCCCCCTGCCATGGGCAGGGACACTTTACACTAGATCAGGCTGGCCAGAACCTCACCCAGCCTGGTCTTAAACACCTCAAGGGATGGGGCCTCAACCACCTCCCTGGACAACCCATTCCAGGCCTTCACCACCCTCACGGTGAAGAACTTCCTCCTCACATCCAGCCTGAATCTCCCCACCTCCAGCTTCATTCCATTCCCCCTAGTCCTATCACTCCCTGATAGTCTGAAAAGTCCCTCCCCAGCCTTCTTGTAGGCCCCCTTCAGATACTGGAAGGCCACAATGAGGTCACCTCGGAGCTTTCTCTTCTCCAGCCTGAACAGCCCCAACTCCTTCAGTCTGTCCTCATAGGAGAGGTGCTCCAGCCCTCTGATCATCCTCCTGGCCCTGCTCTGGACATGTTCCAGCACCTCCAGATCCCTCTTGTAATAGGGGCTCCAGAACTGGACACAGTACTCCAGGTGGGGTCTCACCAGAGCTGAGTAGAGGGGGAGAATCACCTCCCTCGACCTGCTGGCCACACTTCTCCTGATGCAGCCCAGGATCTGATTGGCTTTCCGGGCTGCAAGTGCACATTGAGAGCTCCTGGTGAGCTTCTCATCCACCAGCACCCCCAAGTCTCTCTCCTCTGGGCTGCTCCCCAGCCAGTAACTGCCCAGCCTGTATTTGTGCCTGGGGTTGCCTCGACCCAGATGCAGGACCCTGCCCTTGGTCTTGTTGAAGCTCCTGAGGTTGGCTTGTGCCCACCTCTCCAGCCTGTCCAGGTCCCTCTGGATGGCATCCCTTCCCTCCAGTGTGTCTGCTGCACCACACAGCTTGGTGTCATCAGCAAACTTGCTGAGGGTGCACTCAATGCCACTGCCCATGGCACCCACAAAGATGTTGAACAAGCCTGGTCCCAGGACTGATCCCTGAGGGACTCCACTTGTCCCTGGCCTCCACTGGGACATGGACCCATTGACAGCCACTCTTTGGGTGCGGCCATCAAGCCAGTTCTTTATCCATCTGGTGGTCCACCCATCAAACCCGTGTGTCACCAGCTTGGAGACTAGGATGTGGTGTGGGACAGTGTCAAAGGCTTTGCTCAGGTCCAGGTAAACGACATCAGTTGCTCGCCCCTCATCTATTAATACTGTCACTTGTTCATAGAAGGCCACCAGGTTTGTCAGGCAGGATTTGCCCTTGGCAAAGCCATGCTGACTGCTCCCAATCACCTCTTCACTACTCTTCTGAGTCAGTAGTGCCTCCAGGAGGATCTGCTCCATGATCTTTCTGGGCACAGAGGTGAGACTGACCGGCCTGGAGTTCCCTGGTTCCTCCTTCTCACCCTTTGTGCAGATGGGAGCAATGTTTGCCCTTTTCCAATCTGTGGGGACTGCCCCAGGCTGCCATGACTTTTGGAATAGACTAGAGAGTGGCTTAGCAACCTCATCTGCCAGTTCTCTCAGCACCCGTGGGTGTATCCCATCGGGTCCCATGGACTTGAACACTTTCAGGTTCTTCAGGTGATCACCAACCTGAGCTCCACTTACCATGGGCAGTTCTTCCTCCCCGTCCCTGGCATCGTCTGCCATGACTCCAGGAGTGTGGCTGGAGGCCCTTGCAGTGAAGACAGAGGTAAAGAAGTTATTGAGTACCTCAGCCTTTCCCACATCACTTGTGACCAATTCACCAGTTTCCTTTCTGAGGGGGCCCACACCTTCCCTACTCTTCTTCTTGCCATTAATATACCTGTAGAAGTTCTTAGTGCTCCCTTTAACCTCCCTGGCTAGATTCAATTCAAACTCTGCTTTGGCTTTCCTAACCAGGCCTCTTGCTGCTCGGGCAGCTTTCTTATATCCCCCCTGTTCTATCTGTCCTTCCCTCCACTGCCTGTAGAGTTTCTTTTTAAGTAATAGTGTGTCCAGGAGCTCCTTGTTCATCCAGGCAGCCTCCTAGCGTTCTTCCTGTTTTTCTCTTTGTTGGTATACATAGCTCCTGGACACAGAGGAGGTGGTCCTTGAATACTGACCAGCTGTCCTGGGTCCCTCTTCCCTCCAGGGCTTTGTCCCATGACACTGTGGCTAGCAGATTCCTGAAGCGATCGAAGTCTGCACGCCTAAAGTCTGGGGTCATAAGCTTAGAATAGGTCCTCCTGATAGCCCTGAGGATATTAAATTCAACTGCTTCATGGTCACTGCAGCCAAGGCAGTCTCTGAGCCTCACATTGGTTACCAGCCCTTCCCTGTTGGTGAGAACAAGGTCCAGCAGAGCACTTCTCTTGTTGGTTCCTCTACCATTTGGAGGAGGAAGTTGTCTTCTATGCAGTCCAGGAACATCCTGGATTGCTGGTGCCTTGCTGTGTTGTCCCTCCAGCAGATGTCAGGGTGGTTGAAATCACCCATGAGGACCAGGGCTTGTGACCTGGAAGCCACTTCTATGACCCGTTTAGGGTCATTAGGGATAGGGTTAGAATTAGTGTTAGGGTTAGGATTATGGTTAGGGTCAGGATCAGGTTCAGGCTCAGGGTCAGGGTCATGGTTAGTGTCATGTTCAGGGTCACGGTGAGGATTAGTGTTAGGTTAGGGTTAGGGTTTGGGGCCGGGTTCAGGGTAGGGTTAGGGTTAGGGTCAGGGTTAAGGTTAGGGTTAGGATTAGGGATAGGGGATAGGATTTGGGTTAGGGTTAGGGTTAGGGTTAGGGTTAGGGTTTAGGGTTAGGGTTTGGTTAGGATTCGGGTAAGTTTACGGTTAAGGTGAGGGGGTTAGACTTAGGGTTATGGTTATGGTTCGGTTTGCTGGTTAGGGTTAGGGTTAGGATTAGTGTCCTTTAGCATTAGGGTTACGGTTAGTGTTAGGGTTAGGGTTTGGGTCAGGTTCAGGGTCAGGGTCAGTGTTAGTATTAGGGTTAGTGTTAGGGTTAGGATTAGGGTTAGGTTTAGGTTAGGGTTAGGGTTAGGTTTTGGATAATGGTTTTGAGTAGGTTTAGGGTTAGGCTCCGTTAGGGTTAGGTTTAGGGTCCATTAGGGATAGGGTTAGAATTAGTATTAGGGTTAGGATTAGGGTTAGGGTCATGATCAGGTTCAGGGTCAGGGTCATGGTTAGGGTCAGGTTCAGGGTCACGGTGAGGGTTGGTGTTAGGGTTAGGTTAGGTTCGGTTAAGGTTAGGGTTTGGGGTGGGGTTGGGGTTAGGTTCAGGGTCAGGCTTAGGGTTAGGGTTAGGGTTAGTGTCAGGGTTAGGGTTAGGGTTAGGGTTCGGGTCAGGTTCAGGGTCTGGGTCAGAGTTAGGGTTAGGGATAGTGTCAGGGACAGGGTTAGGGTGGGGTTCAGGCTCAGGGTCAGGGTTAGGGTTAGGGTTAGGGTCCGGTCAGGTTCAGGTTTAGGGTTAGGTTTAGGGGTTTGGGTTAGTGATATGGCTAGCGTTAGTGTTAGTGTTAGGGTTAGTGTTATGGTTAGCGTTAGGGTTAGGTTGGGGTTAGGGTTAGAGTTAGGGTTTAGGGTAAGTGTTAGTATTTGGGTTATTGTTAGGGTCATTAGGGTTAGGGTTATCGTTAGTGTTAAAGTTAGCATTAGGGTTAGGCTTTGGGTTAGGTTTAGGGTTAGGCTCAGGGTCAGTTTTAGGGTCAGGTTCAGGGTCAGGGTAAGGGTTCAGGATAGGATTAGAGTTATGGTTATGGTTAGGATTAGGGTTAGGGTAGGTTTAGGGTTGGGTGAGGTTTAGGGTTAGGGTTAGGGTTAGGGTTAGCGTTAGGGTTAGGGTTTTGGGTTAGGTTTAGTGTTTCCTTTAGGATTAGGTTTAGGTTTAGTGGATTGGGTTAGGATTAAGGTTTGCTTTAGGGTTAGCTTTAGTGTTTGGGTTAGGGTTAGGTTTAGGTTTTGGGTAAGGGTTATGTTTAGTGTTAGGGTTAGGGTCCATTAGGGATACGGTTTGAATGAGTGTTAGGGTTAGGATTATGGTTAGGGTCAGGATCAGGTTCAGGGTCATGGTTAGGGTCAGGTTCGGGGTCACAGTGAGGGTTAGTGTTAGGGTTAGAGTTAGGGTTAGGGTCAGGGTTAGGGTTAGGGTTAGGGATAGGATTAGTGTTAGGGTTATGGTTAGGGGTATGGTTAGGGTTTATGGTTAGGTTTAGGTTTAGGATTAGGGTAAGGTTAATTTTTAGGGTGAGGGGGTGAGGTTTAGGGCTAGAGTTAGGGTTAGGGTTGGGTTTAGGTTTAGAATTAGGGTAAGGTTAATTGTTAGGGTGAGGGGGTGAGTTTTATGGTTATGGTTAGGTTTACTGGTTAGAGCTAGAGTTAGGGTTAGGGATAGGTATAGGGTTAGGGTTAGTGTTAGGGTTAGGAATAGCAATAGGGTTAGGGTTAGGGTTAGGGTAAGGGTTCGGTTAGCCTTAGCATTAGGGTTCGGGTTAGGGTATGGGGTTAGGGTTAGGTTTAGGGTATGGGGTTAGGGTTAGGTTTAGTGTTAGGGTTAGGGTTGGGGTCGGGCTTAGGTTTAGGGTTAGTGTTAGGGTTATGGTCCAGGTTAGAGTCAGGTTCAGGCTCAGGGTCAGGTTTAGGGGTAGTCTTAGTGTTATGGTTATGGCCCTGCCCCAGGCCAGCCCTGACCCAGCCCTGCCCCTCATCTGACCTTCCCCTGCCCCAGCCCTGCCTCTGCCCTTTCTCAGCCCCAGCCCTGCCCCAGGCCCAGCCCTGCCCCACCCCAGCCCTGCCCAGCCCTGCCCCTGCCCTGCCCCAGCCAGAGCCCTGCCCTGCCTTCCCCAGCCCTGCCCTCTCCCAGCCACAGCCCTGCCCTGCCCTCCCCAGCCTTGCCCTGCCCCAACCGTGCCTCAGCCCTGCCCCTGCCCTGCCCTGCCCCAGCCATGTCCCAGCCCCAGCCCCAGCCCTGCCCATCCCTGCCCCAGCCACAGCCCAGCCCTGCCCTGTCCTCTCCAGCCCTGCCCTGCCCCAGCCCTGCCCCTTCCCTGCCCCAGCCCAGCCCCAGCCCCAGTCCTGCCCTAGCCCTTCCTGCTCCAGCCCCAGCCCTGCCCCAGCCCCAGCCCTGCCCTCCCCAGCCCTGCCCCAACCCTGCCCTGCCCTGCCCCAGGCCAGCCCTACCCCAGCTCTGCCCTGTCCAGCCCTGCCCCAGCCTTGCCTCAGCCCTGCCTCACCCCCAGCCCAGCCCTGCCCCAGCCTTGCCTCAGCCCTGCCCCAGCCCCAGGCCTGCCTCAGCCCCTGCCCTGCCCCATCCCTGCCCATGCCCTGCCCTGCCCCAGCCCTGCCCCAGCCCTGCCCCAGCCCAGCCCTGCCCCAGCCCTGCCCCAGCCCCAGCCCTACCCCAGCCCAGCCCTGTCTTGCAACTGCATATATCTCAGAACTGCAAAGAGCTAGGCCAGAATTCAAAGGCTCCTTTTGACTGCCTCCAGCAGGGAGATCAAATGGATCAAGCATTTGGTGCTAGCCTTTTCCCTTTAGGATTTACCCAACAATGTTTTGCTTAGAATCACAGTGTCACAGAAACGTGCATTCTGCATAACACATAACTGCAGGTATCTCAGGACAGGAAAGAGCTAGGCCAGAATTCAAAGGCTCCTATTGGCTGCCTCCTTGAGGCAGATTGTAGTGGGTAGAGGCAGCCCCCCTCCCCACCACGGGAAAAAATAACAACTCAGAGAAACGGATTGCAGAAGTGATGGAAAGTTTCAATGAAAAAGCAGTGAATGTTTACAGAGAGCCAGAAGCACAGTGACAAAAGAAAATCCCAAAACATACCCAGGAAGATCCCATCCCCACCTGGGGGTACATCCAAGACACCCAGGGCTCTTTCTTCCCCCCTTCCCACTGCCAGGCTAGTCTCAGCTGGCCAGATCTGAGACTGCCCATCCCCTAGCCAGGCCCATGGCCGGGAGAAAACATCTCCCCCAGTTACTGGGCGGCGGGTGAGGAAGAAAGAGGAGGTGCCAGACCTCGCACTGGATCTTATAGTGGTGGTGCAGAGAATTATGGTAGAAGTACCTAGTTTCCTGTGTCCACCCACTGGGCTGGACCTCTGGACACAGGAAGCACCTCATGTAGCAGAGGGCACCCAGCCCAAACTGCAACATGCCACCCCTTATTTCATACCATAATCTCTGCACCCCAAACATATCATCAAATCAGAAATCTTCTGATGACATGTCCAACGAGGTCCTTATCTTCATCTGGGCGTCCACCCAAACAGTCTCTCATTCAGGCTCAAGCAATCAGTCCATTCCAGCTCTTCTTCTCTCAGCTAATGGAACCTTCCAGCGCTGCAGAGTTCACTCTTCTGCGGTGCAAGTTCTTCATGGATCCGTTGGACATGCTGGTCACCTGGAAAAGCCTCACAACTCCTCACCCCTTTATTTCCATCTCTATTTACTCAGTGGCAATTTCCACCCCTGGGCAAGCCAGTCAGAACATCAGCTCTGACTGCTTCTCCACCCCTCCAGGAAACACCACGCTGAGCCTTCCACAACCCTGCACGGACCTATCCCAAGCCCAGTGCTGACCGCTTCCAGCCACGGCCCGAGGCTCCACAGATGCATGTCACAGTACACCGCCCTCCCGCTGGGCGTTCGCGTACCGAGGCGTGACAGCATCCGACTACACAACCCTCCCTCAAAAAGAGGGAGGGGCTGCACCACAACCTACTGAGAAGAAGGGAGGTAGTGCCAGGTGCTTGGCGCCATTTTCGGAACTCGTCCGAAAGATTGGGGAAGAGAGACTAGGGCCGGCCCTGCTACAGCCCGAGCGCACGGCCGGGGCCGCCGCCGGCACAGCCCGAGTGGACGGCCGGAGGCCGCCGCCGCCACTCAGAGCGCACGGCCGAGCCCACCGCCGCCGCAGCCCGAGCATACAGCAGGGCTCCGGCCACCTCTATCGCCGCGGTACAGAATCAAAATCACCTCCACCCCTCGGGCATTCAAACAGCTCCTGCAGCGAAAGCCATAAACGCCTTCTCAGAGCCCTTGAGAACGGCTTTCCAGATGGGGTCCCCGTTTGCCCTCCCGAGTTTCGGGAGCTGGGCTCGCCCGCTCGCCACAGCTGGCTCTATCCCCACAGCGAGAACGGACCTGACTCTGATCTGCTCGCCGCTGCCCCTCCCCCGCTTCACTCCCCGCCGCTTTTGTCGCTCCGCAGAGAATAAAGGTGGAGGAAGGGCAGGTTCCGCGTTTTTAAGCGGTACCCCAATTCCGATGGTCAGGAACCACCCCTGCATAACACAGCAGGAGGGGCTCCGTGCCACCGGCCACGCACCAGGTGTCCCCCTGCAAATCCACAAGAACTCACACAATCGCCCCAGCAACAAATCTTGAGCCCCAATTTCTAAACCCAAACCGACGCCCAGAACTAAATTTAAACTCTCCGTCTTTTGCAATCCGATCTGCAGAGTGACCACAACAACAAACTCCTACTCCTGGCTGGCTCGCCAGGAATGCAAAGGGGTTGAGACAGCCCCCCTCCCCACCACGGGCAAAAATAACAACTCAGACAAACGGATTGCAGAAGTGATGGAAAGTTTCAATGAAAAAGCAGTGAACGTTTACAGAGAGCCAGAGCACAGTGACAAAGAAAATCCCAAAACATACCCAGAAGATCCCATCCCCACCTGGGGTACATCCAAGACCCCCAGGGCTCCTTCTTCCCCCCCTCCCCACTGCCAGGCTAGTCTCAGCTGGCCAGATCTGAGACTGCCCATCCCCCTGTGGCCTTGGCCTAGCCAGCCCATGGCCGGAGACAACATCTCCCCAGTTACCGGGCGGCGGCGAGGAAGAAGAGGAGGTGCCAGACCTCGCCCTGGATCTTATAGTGGTGGTGCAGAGAATTGTGGTAGAAATACCTAGCTTCCTGTGTCCACCCACTGGGCTGGACCTCTGGACACAGGAAGCACCTCATGTAGCAGAGGGCACACAGCCCAAACTGCAACACATGTCAAATGGATCAAGCAATTTGGTGCTAGCCTTTTCCCTTTAGGATTTAGCACAACAATGTTTTGCCTAGAATCGAAGTGTCATAGAAACGTGCATTCTGCATAACACATAACTGCATGTATCTCAGGACTGGAAAGAGCTAGGCCAGAATTCAAAGGCTCCTTCTGACTGCCTCCAGAAGGCAGGTCAAATGGATCAAGCAATTTGGTGCTAGGCTTTTAACTGTAGGATTTAGCCCAACAATGTTTTGCTTAGAATCGAAGTGTCACAGAAACGTGCATTCTGCATAACACATATCTGCATGTATCTCAGCCCATGTGGTGGGGTGAGAAAGTTCCTCCCTACACACAAAGAAAAACCACAGCTAGCTCAGTCAGAAAAGCAGATGTAAGCTCTATTTACAGGCATCAATGGCATGCAATCAATATGTACACAAATATACAATATTTACAATGTATACAGAACTATACAGCAAGCAACACAATGCAGGAAAGCCTTTTCCCTCCAACTGGCCAGGGGGTTCCCTGAACCCCCTCTCTCCCTCCCTACCTCCCCTTTTTCCAAAAAGGTTAGAGAGAGAGAGAAAGGCAATTAAGGAAGAAAAATTCTGTTAGCTCAAAAGCACATGCAAGAATAGCTTTCTTATCTGGTTAGCTGCTAACTCAAGGCCGTTCCTGCTTCAGAAAGAGAGAAGCCGTCCAGCCCACAGGACAGAGAAGCACAGACTGCCCCCAGCCTGAACCCAGACCCGACTGAACTAACAGAACCCAAACTTAAAATTGCATAATACAATTGTGGTGGTTTGGGCTGGGTGCTGGCCCGGATGCCACTGCCCAGACCACACCTGGGAGGTCCCAAGGGGTGGGCCCAGCCCAGGGGGGTGGTCACAGGAAACCAGGTATTCCATTTCCCATAATGCCCTGCTCCCCTATAAAACATCCACGCGGGGTCTGCACTTCCTCTTTCGTCCCCTGCTGCTGCCTAGGTAAAATGGCTTGAGCTGCCTCCCTTGGGCCTGCCCAGGCCCAAGGCTGGGTTGGGAGGGGGGAGAAAGAGCCCTGGGGGGGTTGGGTGTACCCCCAGGTGGTGATGGGATCTCTCTCTCTTTGTCACGGTGCTTGTGGTTCTCTGTAAAACTTTCATTGTTCCTTTTGTTTTTCTATTTAAACTTTCCATCACTTTTGCAATCTGTTTGTCTGAGTCGTTATTTCTGCCCGTGGTGGGAGGATTGCTTTCCCAAACCACGACAACAATCTACCAAGGAAATTAGTTTAGACTATCTTGGTTTTGTTTAAATATCAAAAACATTCAGCCAGAGTGTTCAGCAACTGTCTCTTTCACAACCGGTCACAATCCACCTCTTCTAAACAATTTCATTGGCTGTTCATACTGTCCATCCAATCTAAAGCATAGCTACAATTTGTAAGTAAAGTTGATAGTCCATTCCGGCTATCCTCAGGTGTAGATGATTCAGAAGTTCCAAGCAACAAGAAAAATGGAAAACAGTTTGTCTCTTCGCAGACGAAGCGAAGAAAAGGGAAATGGGAAACAGGGCAACAGGGACTCTCAGCTGACTCAGGCTCTCAGGGCTCTCAGGTTCGTGCACCGTGATTCCTCAAGGATTCTTCCTTGGGCGCGTTGTAGCTGTACAACACTCTGAAATCACACTCTTTCAGCTAAAGTTATATTTCTTTGTGGAATACACTGAATTTCACCATTCTCTTGCATTACCCATAAGTGGTGACCAGGACCTTCAGCTGAAACCACCCCTCGGACAGGTTTAGCCTCTCCTGAGGGAGAAACACCCAAACAGTTTTACCTAACAGATTCTTTTCTCTAACAACAGGAACTCTATCACCTTCCACTTTCTGTAGCAGATCTGAGTGTGCAGGTCCAGCTCGGTTCACTGACCTCTACTATTTACCAGCCAGGTTGCTGTGCTAAATGCTTTCCCCAGTTTTTCAA
Organism: Colaptes auratus; assembly: GCA_015227895.2. Classification (NCBI taxonomy): domain Eukaryota; kingdom Metazoa; phylum Chordata; class Aves; order Piciformes; family Picidae; genus Colaptes; species Colaptes auratus. Next base: position 809,028 of record CM037645.1, read on the forward strand.
AGATCCACCCCCCATGGCTTTGAGAGTGGTCTTCAGCAAACCGTTGTAGCGTTCAATCTTCCCTGCAGCTGGTGCATAGTAGGGATGTGGAATATCCACTCAATGCCTGCTCTTTGGCCCAGCTCTTTACAAGGTTGTTTTTGAAGTGAGTTCCTTATCTGACTCAATCCTCTCTGAGTTCCGTGTCTCCACAGGATTTGTCTCTCCAGACCAAGAATGGTGTTGCGTGCAGTTGCATGTGGAACTGGATAAGTTTCCAACCATCCAGTGTTTGCCTCTACATAGTAAGCACATACTGCTTACCAGAACGAGAGCGTGGTAGAGTGATGTAGTCAATCTGCCAAGCTTCACCATACTTGTACTTGGACCATCTGTCACCATACCATAAGGGCTTAAGTCTCTTTGCCTGCTTAATAGCAGCACAAATGTCACAGTCATGGATGACTTGTGTGATAGCATCCATGGAATGTCTATGGATCTGTCACGTGCCCACTGGTAGGTTGCATCTCTGCCTTGATGTCCTGACGAATCGTGAGCCCCCCGAGCTCAGAACATCTCACCTCAGTGTTTCCAGTCGAGATCAAGATCAGAGTCCATGTCTACTTGAGAAACTCTTGCAGCTAGATCTGCCTGATGCTTGTGTTGCTGTTCCTCAGCAGCTTTGCTCTTAGGGATGTGAGCATCAATGTGTCTCACCTTCACTGGAATTCTCTCGATTCGATCAGCAATGTCCTGCCACAGCTCAGCTGCCCAAATCGGTTTCCTTTTCTCTGCCAACCATTCCTTCTCCAGTTCTTTAGCCACCCCACAGAGCATTGGCTACCATCCATGAGTCGGTGTAGAGATAAAGCTTTGGCCACCTCTCACGTTCAGCTACGTCCAGAGCTAGCTGGACAGCTTTTACCTCTGCGAACTGACTGGATTCTCCTTCTCCATCCTTTGCCTCTGCAACTCGGGTGTTGGACTCCACACTGCAGACTTCCACCTTCGCTTGTTCCCGACAAGACGACAGGAACCGTCTGTGAACAAAGCATATGCTTTTCATCATCAGAAAGGTCATTGTAAGGAGGAGCTTCCTCAGCACGAGTTACTCTCTCTCTGGAGGTTTAGTACAGTTGTACCTTCAGGCCAACTTGAGATCACCTCCACTAGACCAGGTCTTTCAAGATTTCCCATTCGAGCTCTCTGTGTTATCAGAGCCATCCACTTGGACCAGGTGGAATCTGTTGCATGATGTGGTGTGGAACCTTTGCCTTTGACATCCAATTCAAAACTGGGAATCTGGGAGCTAGGAGAAGTTGTGATTCAGTCCAATTACTTCAGAAGCTGCTTTACTCCTTCATAGGCAGCTAGAATCTCTTTCTCTGTTGGAGTATAATTAGCCTCTGAACCTCTGTAACCTCGACTCCAAAACCAAGAGGTCGTCCACGTGTCTCACCTGGAGCTCTTTGCCACAAGCACAGGTTGGACCATTCACTTGCAGCCAGTGTACAAAATGTTCTTAATGTCTGGACCATCTCGGACAGGTCCCAGACCCATTGCTTGAATACCTCTTGCTTTATCTGGTCAAAGGCTGCTTGTTGTTCAGGTCCCCAGTGGAAATTGTTTCTCTTTCGAGTCACATCATACAGGGTTTCACAATCTGACTGACCCAGGAATGTGCAGTCTCCACAATCCCACTGTACCCAAGAAACGTAGAGTTTCTTGCTTGTTCATGGGATTGGCCATGGTAGAGACTCTGTTACCACATCCACTGGAATGTGTCGGCGTCCATCCTGCCACCGCACTCCAGAAATGAATCTCTCTGGTAGGTCCTTCACCTTGTCTCGCTTGATGGCGAACCTGCGCTCAGGAAGAATGTCAATGACTTGTTACCTTTCTCGAAGACTTCCTCAGCAGTTTTACCCCAGAGGATGATATCATCGATGAAATGGATGTGTCTGGAGCACCACCTTTCTCCAGAGCATGTGGATCACTGCATGACAGATGCTGGAGCTGTGGATCCAGCCCATTGGCAATCTGTGAAAGTGTACGGATTCCTCTCCAGGTGAAAGCAAACTGAGGCCTGCATTCCTCTGCTATGGGAAAGAGAAGAAGGCATAGCCATGTCTATGGTAGCATACCCTTTGGCCTCTTTGGATCCAGCTCATACTGGAGTTCCATCATGTCTGGTACTGCTGCATCATAGGTGGAGTTACTTCATTCAGGGCTCGGTAGTCGACTGTCAGACGCCAGTCTCCATTCTGCTTTCGCACAGGCCACACTGGACTGGTGAAAGGGGAATGAGTTTTGCTGATGACTTTCTGACTCTCCAACTGACGAATCAGATTCTGAATGGGCAACAGAGAGTCACGGTTGTTCTGTATTGTCTGTGATGCACAGTGAGAAGCAACCGGCAATTTAATGTCCTGAATCTTGTGTTGTCCCACAACTGCAGATTCATCAGAAAGCTCAGGTCTAACAGACAGCTTCAGTTTTTGTCCATCAAGTTTCTACAGATGCTACTCCAAAAGCCCATTTGTAACTCTGGGGTCTTTGAAACGCCCTTCTTTCAGAAAATCAATTCCCAGAATACAAGGTGCGTCAGGTCTGGTCACAACTGTATGCTTCCTCCACTGTTTACCAGTTTTTAAACTTATATCAACCTCCACCTTAGTTAACTCTTGAGATCCACCAGTGACTCCCAGAATAGTTATAGCTTCTGATCCCTGATAATTTGATGGCATTATGGTGCACTGAGCCCCTGTGTCAACCAAGGCCCTGTACTTCTGAAACTGTGAAGTGCCAGCCACTGGATGTACACATCCAATAGATTGTTATCTCTGTTACCCCTCTCTCCCCTGGCGGGAGGCAGGGGCACCCTAGTTATGTGGAACATGCCCACATGTGCAATGAGCACAGTGTGCGTGTTAGAACTGGAGCCACTGTTGGAGCTACTAGAGTTGTCCTGGGGAACTGTGGAAGTAACAGCTACCCTTTGGTATTGCTACCTCGGGCTCTCCCACTTTGCAGTTCCTCAGTCTCCTGAAAAGATTAGCAGTTGGTTGCCCATCCCATCTGTTCATGTTCTCCCAAAACTGATCACGCAGAGTTATCCAAATACTCCACGTGACTGCCTTGGTGTCTATTTTGGTTGGATCTGTTTCGGAATGCCCTGTTTGGGAATGACATCCTTGGAGGATGTCTATCCTCACAGAGGAAACTGTATCCATCTGGAGGAAGAATTGGATTATTTCCTTGTGTCAATGGGATATGGTGTTTTTAAATTCATCCTTCAGCTCGTTCATGCAATTCTCAATTTTTCCAGACAGAGTTTCAATGGCTGAAACCAAGGAAACACGTGTCATGCTCTCCTCCATTGTCTCATTTGATCAGTGAATTGGCCAAGCATAGGAGAAGCTCCCCATAATTTCTTGCCACAATCCTGCTTGCCAGAATATTTGCATAATTAGGAGGAGCAAGTTTGATGAGCTTTTTAGCAAGACCAGTTCCTACAGAATTCATCAGGATTCAGAGTCTCATGGCCACCATAGAGTACCTCTCTGACAGCAAATTCTCTCAGACGCTTAATTCCCTCCTCTATGGTAGTCCAGGGCTTAGGATCCATGGGAGACATCATCTTGGGAAGGATATCTCATGAGGGTGCCATTAAAAGGCGTATCCACAGAGAACCTACCGAGAGTCCTGCCTAGTGTCTATCTATTCCCTTATCCTTTGAGAGGTCCTAGTTGAGCTGCTGACTGTCTCCAACCATTAGAGCTGGAGCACCTGTATCGTAGATCTACCAAGCCAA
>CM037645.1:813320-922285 GCA_015227895.2 Colaptes auratus
GTGCTGGCTGCCCCCTCCCTGGAGGTGTTTGGGTTCAGGTTGGATGAGGGCTTGAGCAGCCTGGTGTGGTGGAAGGTGTCTGTGTCCATGGCAGGGGGCTGGAGCTGTCTGATCTTTGGGGTCCCTTCCAGCCCAAAGCATTCTCTGAATGCTTGAATTTGGACGCTCAGCAGAACTGCAATGAAGGAAACTTGAGATAAGCAAAGTTGTGAAACTGGTTGTGACTGGTTTAGGCTGTGCCTTTAAGAAAGGCACAGTTGCTGGAATACTCTGGCTGAATGTTTTTGATATTTAAATGAAAAAAAGATAGTCTAAACTATTTCATTGGTAGATTGGTAGAATGCAACTTTAAGTCCAGTCTGTGTCCAGTCTGTACTTTTCCCTCCGTGTGGGCCTGTTTCTCCCTCTGAAGCAACAGCTTTGCCGGACAGAAGCGACCTTGAATTAACAAGCTAACCAGAGAAGAAAACTATTTCTTGCATACGCTTTGAGTAACAGAATTTTTTTCTCTTAAATTACCTTTCTCTCTCTCCTAACCCTTTTTGGGGAAAGAAGGGAGGTAGGGAGGAGAGAGGGGGTTCAGGGAACCCCTCTGGCTGGCTAGAGGGAAAAAGCTTTTCTGCATTACGTTCATTGCTGTATATTTCTGTATATATATTGTAAATACTGTATATTTGTGTACATATTCATTGCATTCCATTTATGCCTGTAAATAGAGCTTATTTCATCTGCTTCTCTGACTGAGTTAGCTGCGGTTTCTTTGTGTGTGGGGGAGAACTTTCTCACCCTACCACACTGGTGCTGAGCTTGGTAGCTGCATCTGAGCTTATTTGTTGGTTCTTGAGCTTGGGAAGTGGATCTGAGCTTGGGATCTGGGTCTGCACTTTTGCTCTGAGACTGAGGTTGGGGGCTGGCTCTGATCTTGGGAGCTGCTTCTGAGCTTAAGGTGTTCTGCACTTTTGGTCTGGGTCTGAGCTTGAGGGCTTAATCTGAGCTTTGGAGCTATTTCTGAACATCGGAGCTGTATCTGAGCTTGGGATCTGGTTCTGCACCTTTGATCTCGACCTGAGCTTGGGGGCTGGGCTTGAGCTTGGGAGCTGGTTCTGAGCTTAAGCCTTGGTCTGATCATTGGAGCTGCTTCTGAACACTGGAGCTTGGTCTGTGCTTGGAAAATGATTCTGAGTTTATTTGCTGGTTCTTGAACTTGGGGGCTGGCTCTGTGCTTTGGAGCTAGCTCTGCACTTTGGAGCTGTGTAGTGGGTTGATGCAGCCCCCTCCCCACCATGGGCAAAAATAACAACTCAGACAAACGGATTGCAGAAGTGATGGAAAGTTTCAATGAAAAAGCAGTGAATGTTTACAGAGAGCCAGAAGCACAGTGGCAAAAGAAAATCCCAAAACATACCCAGGAAGATCCCATCCCCACCTGGGGGTACATCCAAGACACCCAGGGCTCCTTCTTCCCCCCTCCCCACTGCTAGGCTAGTCTCAGCTGGCCAGATCTGAGACTGCCCATCCCCCTGTGGCCTTGGGCCTAGCCAGGCCCATGGCCGGAGACAACATCTCCCCCAGTTACCAGGCGCCGGCGAGAAGAAAGAGGAGGTGCCAGACCTCCGCGCCCTGATCTTATAGTGGTGGTGCAGAGAATTATGGTAGAAAACCTAGCTTCTGTGTCCCCACTGGCTGGACCTCTGGACACAGGAAGCACCTCACGTAGCAGAGGGCACCCAGCCCAAACTGCAACAAGCTGGCTCTGCGCTTGGGAGCTGGCTCTGCGCTTGGGGGATGGGTGTGAGCATGGGGGATGGGTGTGAGCATGGGGGATGGGTGTGAGCATGGGGGCTGGCTCTGCCCTTTTGATCTGGCTCTGAGCATTGGGGCTGGTTCTGCCCTTTTGATCTGGCTCTGAGCATTGGGGCTGGTTCTGAGCTTGGGAGCTGCTTCTGAGTTTGGGAAGTGGTCCTAAGTTTATATGCTGATTCTTGAGCATGGTAGCTGCATCTGAGCTTTGGAGCTGGTTCTGCACTTTTGATCTGGTTCTGAGCATGGGGGCTGGGTTCTTGAGCTGCTGAGCTGGATGTGAGCTTGGCCCCTGCCTTGAATTTAAAATGGGAGAGTTCAGCCAGTTAGAAGTTGAAGCTGAGCTGCTTTTCACTGCAGGGCTTCAGAGTTTGTGATGCTCAAAAGGCAGATCTCAAGAGCTGCTGCAGAGTTGAGCTGAAGTGGAACAGTGGCCTGCAGAGGCAAAAGCTTTCCCCTCCCAGTCAGCCATTGGAATCATCTCCCCAGGGCAGTGGTGGATTCCCCTGCAGAGCAGAGTTGGAAGGCTCAGCTTGGCAGGGGCCTGGGCCAGCTCCTTTCAAGTCCAGAGTCAGCTGGCAAGGTTGGAGCAGCTGAGCCTTGGGGTCCCTTGCAGCCTGGCATTCTGTGCCAGCAGAGCCGTGCTGATGGTTTTGAGGGCACTTGGAAAGCTTCTTGAGCATTTGTGAAGAGTGTGCAACACATTCCTGAGCCTAGAAACTCCCTCAGCTCTCTTCAGGATGAACTCTGCAGAGCTTGAAGAGCTTTCAAGGAATTTGGCAGAGTTTTGGAGGACTTTGGAAGGGCTTTTGTTTCTTCTCCTCCTTGTCCTCTTCCTTGCTCTCCACTGCCTCATCTTTTTCCTCCTCTCCCTTGAGGCTGCACTTAGAATCCTAGAATCCTAGAGTGGTTTGGGTTGGAAGGGACCTGCAAAGGTGATGCAGTCCAAGCCCCTCTGCAGTCAGCAGGGACATCCTGCACTAGATCAGGTTGCCCAGAGCGCTGTCCAGCCTCACCTTGAACACTTCCAGGGATGGGACCTCAACCCCTTCCCTGGGCAACCTGTTGCAGTGTTCCAGCAGCCTCCTGGTGCAGAACTTGTTCCTCACATCCAATCTCAATCTGCTCTGCTCTAGTTTAAAGCCATTGCCTCTGGTGCTAGCCCAGTTCCTTAGATGCTTCCTCAGCCACAGCATTTCCCACTCCACCCTTCCAGCTGCAGTGGCGGTGGAGCTGGGGGACACAGGGGCATGGGACAGCCAAGTCAGCAGGACATGGATGGCTGGGAATGAGGAAGGGACTGGGAGTGGCCAGGCAGGAATTAGGCCTTGTCCCCCCAAAAAGGGGACAGGGTACAGGTCCCATGTGATTAATGTATGTGCAGGAAATGGCAGAATCTGGCAGGACTTCAGGAGTTGAAAGGAGTGAGCTGTGCTGCAGCTCTGCGTGTGTCAGCTGGGAGATGAGCAACAGCCCAGGGGCACTGTGCCCTCCCACCAAACCTCTTTTGCTCTTGTGGATGTGGAGTGGCAGCTCCAGGAGAACTGCAAAGAGAAAACTGAGAGATGGTCAGGGAGAGGAGGAAGCCAAACCCTTTCCACTGAGTCCCTTTGGGCTGCAGGTGTGTGAAGGGTGCTGGAGCTGTCAGGTTTGGGCAGGAGACAGAGACTCCTGCATGCCAGTGAGGGCTGAAGAGGTCTAATAAGAAGCTGCCCAAGTCCCTTCCCCCTTTGCTTCATCTGCAGAGATCGTGAAGCTCCCTTTGTCTGTGTCTTCAGGGCTGCTGTGATCTTCTCTTGGGGAGTGGGCAGCAGAGAGGTGTATGCAGGGCAGAGCTGAGCACAGAGTGCAGAGCTGCTCCAAGCCCCTGATCATTTTTGTGTCCCTCCTCTGGACCCTCTCCATCAGGCCCATGTCCTTCCCGTGTTGAGGGCTCCAGAGCTGGCTGCAGTCCTGCAGGTGAAGTCTCAGCAGAGCCAAGTGCCAGGCTGCCCTCTGTCCATCTCTGCCCATGCTGCTTTTGGTGCCGCCCAGGCTGCCCTTGGCCTTCTGGGCTGCAGGCTCACCCTGTCTGTTCCTGTCCAGCTTCTTGTCCACCAGCACCCCCCAGTCCTTTTCTGCAGGGCTGCTTCCTAACCCTCCTCCCCCCAGCCTGTCCTGATTGTGAGGATTGTCCCAGGCCAGGGGCAGGACCCTGCCCTTGCTCTTGTTGAACCTCAGGAGGTTGCCCTGGGCCACCTCTGCAGCTTGTCCCCTTGAGCTCCTCCAACATGTTCTGCAGGGTATGTCTTGGGTTTAAGGAGCAGAGAGGCTCTCTGAGCCTTATCAAAGGAGTTCATGTAAAGCTCTGCCCAGAGGGTTGGATAGAATTGGGCAGTTTCCATGGCTGTGCTGTTCAGAGCTGCATCCTACAGTGCAAAGCATCAAATCCACAACATCCATAGTGCCCTCGGCCACGGGACCCAAGCCCATCCCCGGCAAAGCTTCCTCCAAAGCTCCACCAAAGCAGGCCAGAACCCCAGGCCCCAATTGCCTTCCCCCTCCACCATGTGTCTCTGCCCCTCCTCCCCCCATACCCAAGAGATGCAGTTACAGATTCTGGTAGGCAGCTCCCAGGTGAGCCAGCCGCTCCAGGCCGCAGTTGGCAGCATTGCCAGGCCTCAAAGCTCCTCTGCAGAGAGAGATCACAGAAGATGTTCCTGGGAGCCTAGAGGAAGGCAAAGGAGGTTGGAGAGCCTGTGCTGTTCCTTTGTAAAGAGTGGGTGCAGGCCTTGTGGAATGAACTAAGATAGATGACACTTTCTGGTTGTACCTCTGGACTCTGCTGTCCCTTTGGGAGGTCTCTACGCTCTGGTGTAAGGCATCCCAGTGCCTCGCACCCACCACAGGATTCTCCTCCATGCTCTAATCCAGGGGCTTCTGTAGGGTCATGCTGGCTGTGTAGATCAGCCCTGGGGATTTGGTGGGGCGCTGGGGACTCTCGAGTGCAGCAAGTGAGTGGAGGTGGAGCAATGGATGGAGAGATGGAGGGTGAAGGCTGCAGGGGGTGGGAGGCTTAGTTCAGCAGCTGGGTGCTCTGCCTGGCTCCTGCCTACAATGGCTGGCAGCAGCTGATCCCAGAAGCTCAAAGCCCCAAAACCCTGCCTGGCTCAGGACAGTCCCCTGACACCTCCTGCCATCCAGCACAGCGCAAGCAGGCACTCAGGCTCCTAGCCACACACCCAACCATACCTATGGCGGAGTCACCTGAGGTCTCACTCCCTCTCTGTCCCCCTTCCTCTCACAGTTGCTGCATGAGGTGGCTGCAGCTTCCCTCCCCAGCCCTCATCTGTAACCCCCCTTTGGCTTGGCTGTTCTTTCAGCCCTCCAGCTGATCCCAACCTTTAGTCTCCGGCCCCTTCCTTCTTGTGCTCCTGCTTCCAGCCAGTTCCTAGATGCTTCCTCAGCCACAGCATTTCCCACTCCACCCTTCCAGCTGCAGTGGTGGTGGAGGTGGGGACACAGGGGCATGGACAGCCAAGTCGGCAGGGACATAGATGGGCTGGGAAATGAGGAAGGGACTGGGAGTGGCCAGCAGGAATTAGGCCTTGTCCCCCCAAAAAGGGACAGGGTACAGGTCCCATGTGATTAATGTATGTGAGGAAATGGCAGAATCTGCAGGACTTCAGGAGTTGAAAGAGTGAGCTGTGCTGCAGCTCTGCGTGTGTCAGCTGGGAGATGAGCAACAGCCCAGGGGCACTGTGCCCTCCCACCAAACCTCTTTTGCTCTTGTGGATGTGGAGTGGCAGCTCCAGGAGAACTGCAAAGAGAAAACTGAGAGATGGTCAGGGAGAGGAGGAAGCCAAACCCTTTCCACTGAGTCCCTTTGGGCTGCAGGTGTGTGAAGGGTGCTGGAGCTGTCAGGTTTGGGCAGGAGACAGAGACTCCTGCATGCCAGTGAGGGCTGAAGAGGTCTAATAAGAAGCTGCCCAAGTCCCTTCCCCCCTTTGCTTCGTCTGCAGAGATCGTGAAGCTCCCTTTGTCTGTGTCTTCAGGGCTGCTGTGATCTTCTCTTGGGAGTGTGCAGCAGAGAGGTGTATGCAGGGCAGAGCTGAGCACAGAGTGGGTGTGGTGGGGGCAGGGCTAGGGAGGAGGTGGGGCCAGAGCAAGATCTGCTGGCAAATGCAGCTGCAGGCAGCAGAGGCCTGGGCAGGCAGTGGGAGGAAGCTGTAGGCAAGGCCTGGGAGAGGCTGTGTGGAGGCAGCTGTGTTGTGGTGCTGGCCTGCAGCTGTGTGCTGGGGCTGGTGGTGGGCAAGGAGCTGAGTCTGCCCTTGTTGAGGCCTCCCATCTTGATCAGCCCTGGCTGTGTGCTGTGCCTGTGCTGCTGGGCTTGGGAGCTGCCCCCAGCAAGGCTGAGCTGTGCTGCCTGGTCCTGGGCAGTGCTGAGCCATCCCTTGCAGGCCAGTGCTCTCTTCTGAGCCCTTTGCTTCTGTCTAGCAGGGTCTGAGTTCCTGTCTCTGCATTAGCCCTGCCTGTGTGTGCTGGGGAAGAGCAGAGTTTGCAGATCTGCCCCTTGGAGCGACCCAGCAGGTAAGAAATCCAGAGTGGGGCAACGGCAGAATCCCAGGGCACCTCCCATCCTCCTCCAACCCCTCCTGCCCAGCATATTTCACTTCTCCAGAGGCTCTGAGGTACATCAGGTGTTGGAGTCTGGGAACTTCCCAGGTTGGTGGGGTCAGTTGTGTGCAGGAGGTGATGTGTGGGGTTGGAATGTGGAGGGTGGTGGGAGAAGGTTGAAGGTCATTTGGTGTTTCTTGGTCAGTGCTGCTGCCTCCATTGTCTGAGCCAGGAGACATTAAAGGACAGGGCCTGGGCCAGGAACCACCCTGCCAATGCTGCCAGGCTTGAGGGAGTGGGTCAAGATGACTTGTAAGTCCTGGGTATCTCAGGCCACTGATCACAGGAACCTGGGGTCTCAGCACAGGTATTAGAGGTCTGAGCCCACACTGGTAAAAACTGAAGGTTTGAGGTCCCATCTGCATTTATTCCAGCAGCTGGGTGACCCAGTGTCCCAGGCAGGATCTAAGGGTTTGAGGTCCTGGGCTCAGGTGCTTCCATCTCCCCTGCTGCACAGCTGTGACCCCTTCCTCCCACCATATGGCTTCAGAGAAGGACCCAGATGAGATCTGGGAGGAGAAGCGGCACCCAGAAATCAAGTTGGAGCAGCCAAAGTTCAGTCCCAAGGGAGAGGAAGAGGAGGAAGAAGAACAGGACAGGATGGAAGATGATGATGCTGAGGAGAATGATGATTATGAGAAGGATGAGTATGAAGAGGAGGATAAGGATGAGGATGAAGGTGACCAGGAGAAGGAGGAGGAATGCATAGAGGAGGATGAAGCCAGAGCCGGTCCCTCAGTGCCACCAATTTGGCTGAATCAGTGCCCTGATTATGGGCAGAGCTTCCCACCTGGCTCAGAGCTGATGAAGCACCACTGCCCCCACCCTGGCCCCCTTCCTTTTGTCTGTGGTGACTGTGGCAAGAGGTTCAGCAGGACCTCTGACCTCATCCACCACTGCCTTACCCACACTGGAGAGAAGTCTTTCACCTGTGCTGACTGTGGGCAGACCTTCTCCCGGAGCAGTCACCTTGCCATCCACCGCCACACCCACACTGGCGAGAAGCCCTTCACTTGTGACAACTGTGGCAAGAGGTTCAGCCAGAGCTCTCATCTTAGGCGACACCACCTCACCCACACCAGTGAGAAGCCCTTCATTTGTGACAGCTGTGGCAAGAGGTTCAGCCAGAGCTCTCATCTTTGGCGACACCACCTCACCCACACTTCTGAGAAGTCCTTTACCTGCCGGGACTGTGGCAAGAAATTCAAACACAGCTCCAAACTCACCATCCACCGCCGCATCCACACTGGAGAGAAGTTGTTCCCCTGTGCTGAGTGCGGCAAGAGCTTCATCTTGAGCAGCCAACTCATCCAGCACCAACTCATCCACAGTGGTGACAAACCATACAGCTGCGCTGACTGTGGCCAGAACTTCACCTACAGCTTCAGCCTAACAGAGCACCGCCGCACCCACACAGGAGAAAGGCCTTACAGCTGTGCTGACTGCGGCAAGACATTCACTCACAGTTCCAGCCTCAGCCAGCACCGCAGTGTGCACAGCACTGAGAGGTCTTTCACCTGCAGGGACTGCGGCAAGAAATTCAAACACAGCTCCAGCCTCACCATCCACCGCCGCATCCACACCGGGGAGAAGCTGTTCCCTTGTGCTGAGTGCGGCAAGAGCTTGACCACAAGTACTGCTTTCATCCAGCACCAAATCATCCATAGCGGTGAGAAACCCTACTGCTGTGCTGACTGCGGCAAGAGTTTCAGCCGCAGCTCTTATCTCAGCCAGCACCGCCATGTGCACAGCCCTGAGAAGTCCTTCACCTGCAGGGACTGCGGCAAAACCTTCAAAACCAGCCCCAGCCTCACTATCCACCGCCGCATCCACACCGGAGAGAAGCTGTTCCCCTGTGCTGAGTGTGGCAAGAGCTTCACCAGGAGTGCTTCATTGATCCAGCACCAACTCATCCACAGCGGTGAGAAACCGTACTGCTGTGCCGACTGCGGTAAGAGCTTCACCCAGCGTTCCAACCTGATCACGCACCGTCGTGTACACACTGGTGAGAAATCTTTCACCTGTGCCGAATGTGGCAAGAGCTTCACGAAGAAGGGATACCTTACCAAGCACCGCTGCAGCCACACAAGAGACCAGACCACACTGGAGGGGAGGCACAAATAGATCCAATCAAGAATCTGGGTGGGTTGGGATAATCGTGACCCCCCCCGAGAGAGCCTTTCCAGCACCAAAATCATCTCTTTTCCCCCTGCATTTCTCAGAAGCTGGGGGCTCTGGGAGGAACAAACACCTCCTGCCCTTCTGAACACCAATTACTGCTGATGAGAACAATTACAGTGCTGAGTCAGCACAGCTGGAGCTGCCTTTGGAGCTGGGCTGAGCTTTACCAGGGTTTGTCTGGTTCTTCCCCAATTTCTGTCTCCCTGGGTTAAAAATCCCTCTATCTATTGCCCAGATATGTCTATACCCAAATCCTGCCTGTTTGCTTTTATTTCAGACATTCCTGCTCACAACGCCTAAATGCTGAGGGCATTTGTTCCCTAGGAATGGGGCTGGAGCTGTGTGCCCAGTTCAGGGAGGTCAAAATGATGTTATCAGGAGAGTCTGGAGCGTGTCCTGCTGGAGGTGTTCTCAGGGACATCTCAGAGTGTTTTTTTCATTGTGTCAAGGGATGTTAGGTGTTTTGGGGGCCTGGAGGGTACTAGGACTGATTTTCAGAATCTTTGGAAGGTGTAGAGGGGACCTCAGTAGGGTCTTTGGAAACCCTTGGAATGCTTCTGTCAGCTTTCCATTAAGGGACTCAGCTGCTTACCAGCAGGCCTGGGGCTTCCAAAAGCCTTCTCCCTAGCTCAGCACTGTTGCTGATGGATTCCTGCTGACCTGGGGCTTCCCTCAGGTTTTCCACCCACCCAGAAGTGGGAAGAGATTTCTTTGAGTGTTAAGGAGTTTTTAGGAGCTTTAAGTGTAAAGAGTGAAATCACTGCAAGAAAGGATGTTGTGCCTCAGCACAGTGCCTAGAAATGCTCCTCCAGGATATTTGTCTTACACTTGGCTCTGAACTTAGCTCTGCAGCTCTAAGCAGTGTGCCTGGCAGAACCATGAGCTGTTGCTACTCAAGCTGGAGCTGGCTGAGCTGCTGCACAAAGCCCCAAGTTCTGTGCTCAAGATGCTACATTGGGAGCTGAAAGTGCCTGTGCAAATGTCATGGTCATCAGGTGGAGAGACCTCTCCCCACAAATAACTGCCACAGGCACAGTTTGGAGCTATCCAACATGCAGAGAACCCCAGAAGAGCACTTGGGCAAGGAACTGGGAAGCAGCTAAGGAAGTGCAACTGCAGGTGGGACTGGGAAACTCTCAAGCTGTGAGAGCAACTTGGGGGTGTGGAGCTGCCCCACTGCAGGAAGCCTTTAGGGCTGGTGAGCCAGTACTGGATGCCAGGTGCTGCTGATCCCTTGCTTTAGAATTCCCTGCTTCTCCTCCTTTCCAATCCTGCAGCTGCTGTTCTGCAAACAAGGGCAGCTGCTGGGCCACGTGTAGTGCCTCTGATTCTCTGCTGACCAACTCCAAGCTGCAAAATTGTTTTTCTGTGTGAGCCAAGAACAAGATCCTGCATGAGCCAGAGGTGCTGGCACCTTTGATTGGAACATGCTTTAGTTTGTACACAGGGCTGGATTCTACTGGTACCATGAATTAATGGGAGAGGGAAGAAGGTCTATCAAAATGAGGTACTTTGGGCAAGAGAGATTGGGTTAGGAACTTCCACTCCTGTTAGCTACTTCTTCTGTTAAGGGCTTCTGGGCTTTGTGATGTTAAGGACACTCTAAGACTCTGTCATGCTGGGGACTCTGTAATAAAGCACTTGTGAAAGGACTCCTGAGGTTCTCTTCCCTCTGCCCTTCTGGCATCTCATGATACCAGCAGGGGGTTGGTCCATTTATCAGGTCAGAGGGCACCCTGTTCTCAGGGGGTACAACTCCATCAGCACCCTGAAACGGGGGTACGACATCTGGCGCCCAAGCATGGATGGCCGCCTGGAAGGTGTTAAGAGAAGACATCCAGTGAGGAATTTGTGGCTGAGCCTGGAGAAGGACTCCAAGTGTGCAGGTGTTTGTCACCATCTCCCTGCTGGACAGGAGAGCTGAGCAGCCACAGGAATCCTTTTCAAACAGCACAGGGCTCTGTGCTAGCAGGGGGCAAAAAAGCTTCCTCCTGACATTGTGCAGTGTGGGTTTCTAGCCATGGCTCTCAGCACCTGGCTTGTCTGGGCAAAGGGGGGGAAGAAAGTGCAGCTAAGAAGGGATGAGGTGCCTGAAGAAATTATTCTTGCTTAGAAAGAGATTTCCCCCTCGCTCACTCCATTTCTCATGTGTCTTTCAAAAGGGCACAGGAATTGAGGCTTTCTCGGGAGAAGCAGGGTGTGAAAAATCAACTGCTGCAAACTGCCTGAAGCTTCCAGAAAATTGCCTCTCAGGTGAAGATTTCTGCTTTGAGGGCTGCTTAGCAGGCCAAATGGCAGAGAAAGCAGCCCAGGTGGCAGCTACAAAGGATTGCAGGGCTTGGATCCTGCTGCTGCCCTGCTTCTGCTTTCCTTTGCACAGATCTGGTTGGGAGGGACAGGAGGTTGTTTTTGCAGCCCCCAGGAAGCTGGTGGCAGAAGGGCTGTGGAACCAAGAGCAGGATTCCTGCGCTGCATACCTCACTTGTAATGCTTGCAAACCTGTGCCTGTGTGAAGAGGATGGATTGCAGACCCCGGCAGAAGGTTGCTGTGTCCTCCATCAGCTGCTCCCAGCTCAGCCCCCCCCCCATCCCACACCTCCTCTCTCCCCTTCACTCACAGGTTTCACAGCTTGCAGGAGCAGCTTCAGGTTTTCAAGAGACTGAGTGTTGAATTAGTTTGCTGGTTCCCAGAGCTGTGCTAACATTTTGTAGGGGCAGCCCCTGGTCTGGAGAATGACTTTGAAGTTGGTTTTTGCTTGGAGTAGGTCTTAAAGCTTTGCCTTTTCAATGCTTGTAATAAATGATACAGTGTGATACTCTCTGAAAAATCCTGGGTGTAAAATTGCAGGGGGAGGTAGGTGACTTGCAAGGGAAGAGCAGAGTAATGCTAATAATAGCAACAGCAATAAGGAATCTTAATAGAAATAGGTATAGGAAGAGTAGGAAGAATAAATAATGAGTGATTCTGATAAGTATGAAGTAATTAAAGTCTGTTAGGTAATAAGTAATTATAGTAAAGAAGTAGGAAGTAATTGTAATAATAGCTGAGAAGTAATAGTAATTAAGTCATAGAATAATCTGGGCTAGAATGGAATCATCTAGGATCAAGTGACTGTAAATGATCAGCATAGATAATGAGAGTGGACCACAGCAATAGGAACAGGAGTGACCTTGATAACACCAAAGGTCATAGCAACTGATAAGAGTAAAATAGTGGCAGTGGTGGTCATGGATAATGAAGAAGTTTTGTGCTTGGAGAAATTGCAATTCAAATAAGTTTGGAGTCATTTTTAACCAGAAGAAGTTGTTGGTCAGTTCATAGGTCAATAGTTCTCTCCTGGGTTGAATGCTTTAGGACTTTTTCTGTGTGCATTTCAAAAGAGCTCTGTGGAATGTAAAATCTTTTGTGCCTTTTTTCTGTTTGTTTTGTTGGATTTTTTTGTGTTTTTTTTTTTTTTTTGAGGTTGCTTCACTGCTTTGATTTTAACAGAGTCTTTTGGTGTGGCATCGATTCCTGGTGTTGGCATAAGCCAAGAGTTTAGAAAAAGGCTATTGCAGAATGGTTTTGGTCTTTCTATTCATAATAGTGCTTTAGAATAAGGATTCTGTTGAGATTCAGAGGGAAAATCTAGATGCTTTTAGCTGTGGCTGAGGTTTGTTGGTTAAGGGATCAGTAAGAAAGAGAATTTAAACAGCTGCTATGGAGCAACAGAGACCATTGGGGGCTGAGGGCTGCTAGGGACTTCTGTTAGCTGCTGCTTCTGTTAAAGGCTTCTGGGCCTTGTGTTAAGGCCACTCTGAGACTCTGTCATGCTGTGGATTTCTGCCAAGGCTGTAATAAAGGACTTCTGAGAGCACTGCTGAGATTCTCTCCTCTCTGCATTTCCGAATCTCATTATCCAAAGTCAGGGTTCATCCATTCCTCACCCAATGGCAGCCTGTTCTCAGGGGCTGCTGTGACTCCATCAGCACCCCAAAACAGGGCTGAGACAGTAGCAGCCTGGCTCCCACTGATTCACCTGCCACTTGTGGCATATTAAGGGCACAACATGAGAGAGCATAACATGCTTGTGCTGCTCTTTGCGAAGGGGACATAGCTACACTCCTAAATTGAAGCCACTAAGTTGTTTTTTTTGAGATGTAACCACTGGAGATCATTGTTTAACTCTGCTATTCTGATGAGTTAACACACAAGCCCATGTGAACATGTTTCCTAATCACACCAAAATCAATCATTCTACTCACTCAGACCCCTGAGATATCCCAGACAACTTGATGACCCCTGTGAGATAGCTCAGAAATTATTGGTTCCTGGGGAGAACACACAAAGCTTATGTACTCGTAGCAGCACTTGACAGCAAGCCTGTTTCTAGAAGGACTTTTCAACTTCAGCCACACAAAACTCATATAAATTGTCATTGGTCAAGCATTTCAAACATGTACACTGCACAGGTCAACAGCAGATGTCCTTTGTCTTGTCTTCTCTCTACCCTACTGCCTCACAAGGTTCCATTTCACAGAGGGTGTCTGGTTCTTTATCAGAAAGCTGTTTTTCAGGCTCAAAAGTGATTAATTCATCTCCTTCAATCCCACATCTCCCCCTCTTTACACATACAAGCACAATTTCAAAGCACAATTAACCATTGCCTGCACACATCACAACAGACAGGGAATCACAGAATCATGGAATTTCAGGGGCTGGAAGGGACTTTCAATGATCATCCAGTCCAGCTCCCCTGCCAGAACAGGATCACCTATACCACATTACACAGTAACTCATCCAGGTGAGTTTGAATATCTCCAGAGAGGGAGACTCCACAACCTCCCTGGGCAGCCTTTTTCAGTGCTCTGTCACCCTCACAGGGAAAAATTTTTCCTCATATTTAAGTCAAACTTCCAATGCCTCAACTTCCACCCATTGCCTCTTGTCCTGTCATTGGCTACCACCGACAAAAGCCTGGCTCCATCCTCTTGGGACTCACCCTGTACATCTTTATAAACATTGAGGAGGTCACCTCTCAGTCTCCTCCAAGCTAAAGAGTGCTCAGCTCCCTCATTCTCTCCTTGTTCCACTCCCTTAATCATACTCATAGCTCTGCACTGGACTCTTTCAAGCAGCTTATTGTCTTCCTTGAACTGAGGGGCCCAGAACTGGACACAATATTCCAGATGCAGCCTCACCAGTGCAGAGTAGAGGGAAAGGAGAACCTCTCTTGACCTATTCATCACGCCCCTTCTAATCCACCCCAGAATGGCATTGGTCTTCCTGGCCACAACAGCACATTGCTGGCTCATGGTCATCATTCCATCCACCAGGACCCACAGGTCCATTTTGCCTTCACTGTTCTCCAGCAGGTCCATTCCCAACCTATAGTGGTCCATGGAGTTGTTCCTTCCCAGGTGCAAGTCTCTACATTTGCTCTTATTGAGCTTCATCAAATTTCTCCCTGCCCAGCTCTCAGCCTGTCTAAGTTTGACTGAATGGCAGCACAACCTTCTGGTGTGTCAGCCACTCCACCCAGCTTGGTGTCATCAGCAAACTTTGCTGACAGTGCGTTCTGTGCCCCCATCCAGGTCATTGATGAACAGGTCCTTTTCCCTCTCATTGCTATTGAGCAGGTCCGTCTCCAACCTATTCTGGTCCATGGGGTTGTTCCTTCCCAGGTACAAGACTCTACACTTGCCCTTGTTGAACTTCATCAGATTTCTTCCTGCTCTCCAGCCTGTCCAAGTGTGATGGGTTATGCCCATCCTGAAAGCAGGGGGGTGAGGGGTTGTGAGAGCCCTGCTCTCCCCAGAGAGGGATTCCCCCTGCGGGAAACTGAGTTAGTCTGTTCCACTCCCACTCCCTGTCCAGCAAGCCTATGAAAAGGAAGACACTGTAGACATTTGCTCTTTTTTGCTTCTGCCTCTCCGGGATGAAAGGACTAAGAGAGTCGCTGCTGGCTTCCTGCTTCACTGCCACGTGGATGGGCCTGGTCTTTTCTCCCTGATGAATCCCCGTTTCTCCAAAGGACTGTTGGTTTTGTATATTTTCCCTATTCATCCTTGCTCCTTACCCTTGTGAGCCCTTCCTGTTATTGATATATATATATATATATTGTTTAAAGAAAAATTTTCCATCTCTACAAACTGACTTCAAATAATTTCTTGGTAGATTTACCTCCTCCCTTTTTCCTTAGGCCCTTTCTTCCTTTTTCTCCCCCCTTCCCTTATTTCTCCCTATTCTTTCCCCTTCCCTTTTTCTCTTGGGAAAGAGGAGGGGGGGAGCAGGGGAGGGATTCTCAGCCTTGCCCCCATCTGAGCTCTTAAATCCCAGTTAAGGCTCAAACTACCACACCAAGTCTGACTGAATGGCAGCACAACCTTCTGGTGTGTCAGCCACTCCACACAGCTTGGTGTCATCAGCATTGTAGATGTAGTCTAGCTGGACCTCAGCAAGGCCTTTGACACTGTCCCCCACAGCAAACTCCTGGCCAAACTGGCAGCCCATGGCTTGGACAGGAGCACACTGTGTTGGGTTAGGAACTGGCTGGAGGGCCGAGCCCAGAGAGTGGTGGTGAATGGTGCCACAGCCAGCTGGCAGCCAGGCACCAGTGGTGTGCCCCAGGGATCAGTGCTGGGCCCCATCCTCTTTAATATCTTTATTGGTGATCTGGATGAGGGCATTGAGTCCATCATCATTAAATTTGCAGACAACACCAAGCTGGGGGCAGGTGTTGATCTGCTGGAGTATAGAGAGGCTTTGCAGAGGGACCTCGACAGACTGGACAGATGGGCAGAGGCCAAGGGCAGGAGATTGAACACAGCCAAATGTCGGGTTCTGCACATTGGCCACAACAACCCCAGTCAGTGCTACAGGCTGGGGTCAGAGAGGCTGGAGAGCGGCCAGGCAGAGAAGGACCTGGGGGTACTGGTTGATGGTAAGCTGAACATGAGCCTGCAGTGTGCCCAGGCAGCCAAGAGGGCCAATGGAATCCTGGCTTGCATCAGGAACAGTGTGGCCAGCAGGAGCAGGGAGGTCATTCAGGCCCTGTACGCTGCACTGGTTAGGCCACACCTTGAGTCCTGTGTCCAGCTCTGGGCCCCTCAGTTTAGGAAGGAGGTTGACTTGCTGGAACATGTCCAGAGAAGGCCAACAAAGTTGGTGAGGGGTTTGGAGCACACGCCCTATTGAGGAGAGGCTGAGGGAGCTGGGGTTGCTTAGCCTGGAGAAGAGGAGGCTCAGGGGAGACCTTCTTGCTCTCTTCAACTCCCTGAAGGGAGGTTGTAGACAGGCAGGGGTTGGTCTCTTCTCCCAGGCAAGCAGCACCAGAACAAGAGGACACAGTCTCAAGCTACACCAGGGGTGGTTTAGGCTGGAGGTTAGGAAGAAGTTCTACACAGAGAGAGTGATTGCCTATTGGAGTGGGCTGCCTGGGGAGGTGGTGGAGTCACCATCATTGGAGGTGTTCAGCAGGAGACTTGATAGGGTGCTTGGTTGCATGGTTTAGTTGATTAGGTGGTGTTGGGGGATAGGTTGGATGTGATGATCTTGAATGTTTCTTCCAACCTGGCCTATTCTATTCTACTCTACTCTACTCTACTCTACTCTACTCTACTCTACTCTACTCTACTCTATTGGCGTTTGGTACAGGGGAGTGAGGCCAGGTTCGGCCATGGCAATGCTGCCAATTGGAGCCCAGAGTGGCCTGGTCTGACTCAGCCTGGAGCTGGCAAGCAGAATTTGGAGCTGCATCACCCAGCTATGGGGCAGGGCCAAAGAGGCATGGTGCAGGAGGGGAAATTGCAGCCTGGGTTTTTGGGTCTGTTTGGAGGAAGACTCTGGGAAGCTTTGGCCTGAGGGAGCTTTTGGAGAACCTCTGCTGAGGTGGACCATGGATTTTGTGTTTTTTCTATGCTCTGTACTGTAGGATGGAGTTATGAAGAGTACTTTCATTTAAACTTCTGTAATGGGTTGAGGCAGACCCCCTGCCCACCACGGGCAGAAATAATGACTCAGACAAATGGATTGCAAAATCAATGGAAAGTTTAAATGGAAAGCGGTGAGTGTGTACAGAAAGCCAGAAGCACAGTGACAAAAGAAAAGATCCCAAAGCATACCCAGAAACATCCCATGCCCACCTGAGGGTACACCCAAGACCCCCAGGGCTCCTTCTTCCCCTCCCCCCCCCACTACTAGGCTAGTCTCAGCTGGCCAGATCTGAGACTGCCCATCCCTCCGTGGCCTTGGGCCTAGGCAGGCTGTGACCGTTTTAGGCTGTGCCTTTAAGAAAGGGACAGTTACTGGAACACTCTGGCTGAATGTTTTGAAAACAAAGATATTCTAAACAAATTTCATTGGTAGATAGATTGGTAGAATGCAATTTTAAATTTTTAGCTTTAGTTCAGTTTGAATCTCAGTCAGTTTCAGTCTGTCTTTTTCAGCCTGTCTGTTTCAGTCTCTCTGAGCAACAGCTGTGCTGGACGGAGTTGACCTTGAACTAACTGAGCTAACAGATAAGAAACTAATTCTTTCATACACTTTGAGCTAACAGAATTTCCTCTTTAATAATTACCTTTTCTCTCTCTAACCCCTTTTGGGAAAAAAGGGAGGTAGGGGGAGAGAGGGGGTACAGGGGGGGACCCTCCTGGCTGGAGGAGGGGAAGTTTTTGTTCCTGTGTTACGTTCTTTGCTGTATATTTCTGTATATATTGTACATACTGTATATTGTGTATATATCCATCTGCATTACATCCTCCTTGTAAATATACAGCTTATTCATCTGCTTCTCCGACTGAGTTAGCCATGGTTTCTTTCTGTGTGTGTGGGAGAACTGAACCTCTCACCACCACACAGGCCCAAGGCCGGGAGACATCTCCCCAAGTTACTGGGTGGCAATACAATACACAATACAATACAATACAATACACCAGGTTAAAATACAATACACCAGGCAGAGAGGGAAGAAAAGATAAAGTGCCAGACCCCACGCTGGATCTTATAGTGACTCAGAGAATTATGGTATGAAATACCTAATTTCTTGTGTGCACCCCTCTGGACTGGACATCTGGACACAGGAAGCACCCCCCGTAGCAGAGGGCACCCAGCCCAAACTGCTACAACTTCCATTCTCTCCAATCCTTTGTGGAAGGCTTTCTTGAACAGCTTTAGAGAAGGGTTACAGAGAAGCTGTCTCATTCCTTAAACCCAAGACAGCAGCCTAGGAAGGAGTTGGAGCTGCTTCAGAAGTAATGGGTACAGAAGAAGCTCTCCTCTCAGCACCCAGCTTGCCTGTGCTGCACTGGATGTTCAGAGGGAGCAGACCATCTTGGAGGCAATCACAGCACACCTGCAGGACAGCCAAGGGATCAGGCTCAGCCAACATGGATTTAGGAAGGGCAGGTTCTGCCTCACCAACCTGATCTCCTTCTATGCCCAGGTGACCACCTGGTGGATGTGGGGCAGGCTGCCTGGACTTCAGCAGGGCGTTTGACACTGTTCCTCACAGCATACTCCTGGCCAATCTGTCAGCTCATGGCTTGGACACCAGTACTCTGTGCTGGGTCAGGAACTGGCTGGAAGGCAGAGCCCAGAGAGTGGTGGTTAATGGTGCCACATCCAGCTGGCAGCCAGTCACTAGTGGTGTCCCCCGGCAATCGGTGCTGGGCCCCATCCTGTTCAATATCTTTATTGATGATCTGGACGAAGGGACTGAGTCAGTCATCAGTAAATTTGCAGATGATACCAAGCTGGGAGCAGATGTTGATCTGTTAGAGGGTAGAAGGGCTATCCAGAGGAACCTTGATAGGCTGGGCAGGTGGGCACAGTCCAGCATGATGGCATTCAACAAGTCCAAGTGCCAGTTGCTGCACTTTGGTCACAACAACTCCATGCAGTGCTACAAGCTGGGGTCAGAGTGGCTGGAGAGCTGCCCAACAGAAAGGGACCTGGGGGTGCTGATTGACAGGAGCTGAACATGAGCCAGCAGTGTTCCCAGGTGGCCAAGAAGGCCAATGGCATCCTGGCCTGCATCAGAAATAGTGTGGTGAGCAGGAGCAGGGAAGTCATTGTGGCACTTGAAGCCATGGGTGATAGGTTGAACTTGATGACCTCTTAGGCCTTTTCCAACCTGATTGATTCTATGATTCTGTGATTCCCTCTACACATCATGAGCCCAGCACTACAGGCAGTGAGTGAGTAGCACTGATTATGCAGCAAGCTTGACTGGGGAAACCAAAGCAGCCAGGTATTCTGGGAGAGATTCTGGACTGGCCAAAAGGCAGAGATTTTGGAGCGTGGCCTGAGGAAATGGTTGTTGCCCAGGAGGCAGCACCATACAAGGAGTTATCTGTAGATGAAAGGCCTCATGCTCTGGTTACTGATGGATCCTGTTGGGTGGTAGGAAACCATTGGGAGTGGGAGCTGCTGTATGGAGTCCTACACAACAAGTTGTTGAGGCCACTGAAGGGGAAGGTGAATGGAGTCAATACGCAGCAGTGAAAGCATCCAACTGTCTCTAGAGATCGCTGAGAGAGAAAACTGTCCAGGACTTTATCTTTACACAGGTTCTCGGATGGTGGCAGTGGAAGAAGATCAGTTGGCAAGGCAGGGGGAAGTCCATCTGGGCTGCTTCATTGTGGCAGGACCTTGCTGCTCAGGTAGGAAACATGGCTCTGAAAGTAAGCTGTGGGGATGCTCACATGCCTAGGAGCAGTGCTCCTGAAGAACACCAAAACAATGAGCAGGTAGAGAAGGCTGCCAGAATTGATGTAGCCCAAGTGGATCTGCACTGGGAGCGTAAAGGTGAACTGTTTGTAGCAAAATGGGCACAGGAAACATCAGGACATCCAGGGATAGATGCTAGGCATAGGTGGGCTCGTGACCGAGGGGTGGAGCTGACCATGGAAGCCATCACACAGGTCACAAATGACCATAGTGAGGCCTGGCAGATTGACACTATTGGACCAGTGCTATGACCACGCCAAGGCAAGTGACACATCCTCAGCATGGTAGAGGAAAGAGACCAAAACCTCCACAAAGTGCAGCTTGGAAGGTTCAGAGTGGAGATGAGGCCAAAGAAATATCCCTCAAAGGCCAGAGCTGCTGTAGATGAGATCATGAAGAGGTCACAGGAAATGGCAGGGAAAGCTGAGACAGCTCAGGGAAGGGATGGAAATGGTTGGGGGAGAGCTGAGAGGGGAAGCAAGATTGGTGTCAGCAGCCTGAAGAGAAAGTGCTGCAGGAATGGGACAGTGTAGGAGAGGCTGCAGTAGGAATGGCCAAGGACTCTGGCAAGGCTGAGAGGCCCAACAGGAACAAGGCCTTTGTCCCCTTGGCTCTGGTAGTTGCCTCTGCCACAAAGGCCTGTGAGGAGAAACTTTGCTTTGAGGCTTTGAGGTTCTTCTATTCCATGGGCAGTTAGGAACTGTCTGGAGGGCTGAGCCCAGAGAGTGGTGGTGAATGGTGCCACAGCCAGCTGAAAGCCAGTCACCAGTGGCATCCCCCAGGGATCAGTGTTGGGCCACATCCTCTTTAATATCTTCATTGATGATCTGGATGAGGGGATTGAGTCAGTCACCAGCAAATTTGCAGAGGACACCAAGTTGGGAGCAGATGTTGGGCAGTTAGAGGGCAGAAGGGCTCTGCAGAGGGACCTTAACCAACTGGACAGATGGGCAGAGGCCAACAGGATGGCATTCAACAAATCCAAGTGCCAGGGGCTGCACTTTGGCCATAGCAACCCCATGCAGAGCTACAGGCTGGGGTCAGAGTGGCTGAGAGCTGCCAAACAGAAAGGGACCTGGGGGTGCTGATTGACAGCTGCCTGAACATGAGCCAGCAGTGTGCCCAGGTGGCCAAGAAGGCCAATGGCATCCTGGCCTGCATCAGGAACAGTGTGGCCAGCAGGATCAGAGAAGTCATTGTGCCCCTGTACTGTGCACCTTGAGTCCTGTGTCCAGTTCTGGGCCCCTCAGTTTCAGAAGGACATTGAGACACTTGAAGGTGTCCAGAGAAGAGCAACAAGGCTGGGGAGAGGCCTTGAGCACAGCCCTACGAGAGAGGCTGAGGGAGCTGGGGTTGTTTAGCCTGGAGAAGAGGAGGCTCAGGGGTGACTTCATTGCTCTCTACAACTACCTGAAAGGTGGTTGTAGCCAGGAAGTGGTTGGTCTCTTCTCTCAAGCAACCAGCGCCAGAACAAGAGGACACAGTCTCAAGCTGTGCCAGGGGAAGTTTAGGCTTGAGGTGAGGAGAACGTTCTTCACTAAGAGAGTCATTCGCCATTGGAATGTGCTGCCCGGGGAGGTGGTGGAGTCACCGTCCCTGGAGGTGCTCAAGAGGGGATTGGATGTGGCACTTGGTCTAGTCGTGAGGCCTGTGGTGATGGGTTGTACTTGATGATCTTTGAGGTCTATTCCAACCTTGGTGATACTGTGATTCTGTGATACTGTGATACTGTCAGGGCTTGGCCTTTCTGCTTCCTAAACCAAAGGCAAGTTTTTCTCCCTGCATTTTGCCTTTGTCTCCCTGCAATCATGGCCTCTAGCAAGCTGCTCTAATGAGTCCCTGGGTAGCCTTTGTCAGTAACAAGCCTCAGTGAGGCCAATCAGTGCTTCAAGGTACTTTGGAGTTTTCTTCTGACTTGGACTTCTTGAGAGGCTTCTTGGCAGTACCTTGCAGAGTCTCCTGGCAGCACTTAAGGATCTGCCCCAAATACTTCATGGGGCTCATTAAATACTGCTGAGACACAACTTATCTTCTAATTCTTGCAAAGCTTTCTGCAGCTAATTGGAGTGGGTTTTATTGCACAAAGCATCTGATAAAATTAATTTTAAAGGCTACATTTTATTGCTTTTTATTAAAACATATTAAAATCTGAGAGTTATATCATGAGGTGCTCCTGCTGCCATCTGCTCAATACAAGATGGAGAAATGCTGCCACAAGGAAATTCTTTTCATTCTCTGGAGTTAATTTCATCCTTGATTCTTCTTCTGGAGGTCACAAATTATCAAAGAATTTTCTCCGCTGCTTACTGCTCACCCTCACTCCTCACTGCCCCCTGAGCAGTAGAGCCCTGAGCCACAGGTGAGGGACAGGATCTGCCATGCCAGAGGCTGGGGGTAAGGGCTTGGCCCTTTGGATCAACGAAACCCCTTCAGGTTTACTCAGCATCAGAGCCACCTTTAGCTGCTTGTCCTGACCTGGCAGCACTGACGCAGTTCTCTGCTCTCACCAGCACCTGGAGATGCTGGTGAGGGCTTGTGGGAGACATGACCATGGGAGGCTGCCTGGGGTGCAGCGACCATGAGATGGTGAAGATTTCAATTTGCAGGGAGCTAGAGAGGAGCACCAACAGAGCCCTCACCTTGGACTGCCAGAGGGTGAACTGCAGCCTGTTTAAGAAACTTATTCACAAAGTTCCCTGGGTATCAGCCCTCAAGAACCGAGGGGTCCAGGATGGTTGGAGCTACTTCAAACAGGAGCTCTTGAAGGCACAGGAACTGGCAGTTCCCATCTGCCAAAAGATGAGCCAGCAGGGAAGGCTCTGGGCCTGGATGAGCAAGCAGCTTCTGGAGGAACTAAGGGGAAAAAAGAGGCTGTGTCACCTTTGGAAGGAGGGGAAGGCTTCTCGAGGTATGTTTAAGGAAGTTGTTAGATTATGTAGGAAAAAAAACAGATAGGCAAAGGCCCAGTTGGAGCTGAAGCTGAACACCTCTGTGAAGGACATTAAAAAGCATATTTACAAATATATTAACACTAAAAAGAGGGCAAGAAGAACCTGCACTCCTTATTGGACCTGGAGGGGAACACAGTGACTGAAGATGAGGAAAAGGCTGAGGTCCTGAACACCTTCTTTGCCTCAATCTTTAACAGCAAGGCAGGAGTTCAGGACGAGTGGCCTCCTGATCTGGGGGATGGGGCCAGGGGACAGTGTAATTCCCCGGAAATCCATGAGGAATTAATTCAGGGCCTGCTGAGCCACATGGACACTCACAAGTCCATGGGGCCGGAGGGGATCCATCCTAGGGTGCTGAGAGAGCTGGCAGATGAGCTGGCCAAGCCGCTCTCCATCATTTTCCTCCAGTCCTGGCTCACCGGACAGGTCCCAGATGACTGGAAACTGGCCAATGTGGTCCCCATCCACAAGAAGAGTTGGATGGAGGAGCCTGGAAACTATAGCCCAGTCAGCCTGACCTCAGTGCCTGGGAAAATGATGGAGCAGATTATCCTGGCAGCAATCACTGCGCACCTGAAGGATAGCCAAGGGCTCATTTCCAGCCAGCATGGATTTAGGAAGGGCAGGTCCTGCCTCTCCAACCTGATCTCCTTCTATGATCAGGTGACTGCCTGGTGGATGTGGGGAGGCCTGTGGATATCAGCAAGGCCTTTGACACCATCCCCCATAGCAAACAGCTGGCTAAGCTGTCAGCTTCTGGCTTGGACAGCAACACTCTGCGCTGGGTCAGGAACTGCCTGGAGGGCCAGGCCCAGAGAGTGATGGTGAATGGTGCCACAGCCATCTGGAGGCCAGTCATTAGTGGCATCCCCCAGGGATCAGTGCTGGGCCCCATCCTCTTCAATGTCTTCACTGACGATCTGGATGAGGGGATTGAGACAGTCATCAGCAAATTTGCAGAGGACACCAAGTTGGGAGCAGATGTTGGGCAGTTAGAGGGCAGAAGGGCTCTGCAGAGGGACCTCGACCGACTGGACAGATGGGCAGAGGCCAACAGGATGGCATTCAACAAATCCAAGTGCCAGGGGCTGCACTTTGGCCATAGCAACCCCATGCAGAGCTACAGCTGGGATCAGAGTGGCTGGAGAGCTGCCAAACAGAAAGGGACCTGGGGGTGCTGATTGACAGCCGCCTGAACATGAGCCAGCAGTGTGCCCAGGGGGCCAAGAAGGACAATGGCATCCTGGCCTGCATCAGGAATAGTGTGGGCAGTAGGAGCCGGGAGGTCATTGTGCCCCTGTACTCTGCACTGGTTAGGCCACACCTTGAGTCCTGTGTCCAGTTCTGGGCCCCTCAGTTTCATAAGGACATTGAGAGACTTGAAGGTGTCCAGAGAAGGGCAACAAGGCTGGGGAGAGGCCTTGAGCACAGCCCTGTGAGGAGAGGCTGAGGGAGCTGGGATTGGTTAGCCTGGAGAAGAGGAGGCTCAGGGGAGACCTCATTGCTCTCTACAACTACCTGAAAGGTGGTTGTAGCCAGGAGGGACTTAGTCTCTTCTCTCTAGCAACCAGCACCAGAACAAGAGGACACAGTCTGAAGCTGTGCCAGGGGAAGTTTAGGCTTGAGGTGAGGAGAAAGTTCTTCACTGAGAGAGTTGTTCATCATTGGAATGTGCTGCCCAGGGAGGTGGTGGAGTCCCCATCCCTGGAGGTGTTCAAGAGGGGATTGGATGTGACACATGGTGCCATGGTCTAGTCATGAGGTCTGTGGTGACAGGTTGGACTCAATGACCTTTGAGGTCTCTTTCAACCTTAGTGATACTGTGATACTCTGATGCTTCAGTGCCTCCAGTGGTGCTTCCCTTGCATGCTCTGTCGCCTTCTGCTCTAACCAGACCCTGGGGACACTTTTCCAGTAAGTTTCACTGGGACCCATTAACACTACAACAAACTTCAGAGTTAGATTCAAACTTTGACTTCATGAGAGGTTTCATCGGCTTCTCAGTCTCTGAGGTTCATGGACTTGGCAGCAAAGCCTCCAGAGGGCTCCTTTAAAAGCCTTGGGCTGGTTCTGTTGTGCTGAGCCAGGGCCGGCTCCTGGGATGGAAGATGCTGCTGGCAAGCAGGCAGAGCTGCAGAGAGACAGCTCTGGCCAGGAGCAGCTCCTCTGCACAGCACAACAGGGCTGAGGGCACTGCCAGAGGATGTCAGGGAGATGAGGAAGGCAGAGAGAACTTCAAGGTGGCCAGGACTGGGAGGGTGACTGAGAGCTCACTGGAGGAGAAGTAACTGCAGTCGCTGACATGGTGAGGCTGTGGGTGCAGGACACTGCAGCTGTAGCTCCTGGAGGCATCTCCATCTCAGCAGCTGATGCTCAGCTGAAGGCTCCTGGAGTGTACACACAGAAGGATGAGCAAAGCCCTTCAGTTCCAGGTCTTCTTTTTAGTATTCCTAACGTCAGCAGAGTATTTTCTCCTCACCACCATGTCCTACGATCGCTACGTTGCCATCTGCAGACCCCTGCACTATGAGACCCTCCTGGGCAGCAAAGTTTGTGTCCACATGGCAGCAGCTGCCTGGGGTTCTGGGGCTCTCTATGCTCTGCTGCACACAGCCAATACATTTTCAGTGCCCCTCTGCCAGGGCATTGCTCTGAACCAGTTCTTCTGTGAAATCCCCCAGATCCTCAAGCTCTCCTGCTCCACATCCTACCTCAGGGAACTTTGGCTTCTTGTGGCCAGTGGCTGTTTATTCTTTGTCTGTTTTGTGTTCATTGTGGTGTCCTATGTGCAGATCTTCAGGGCAGTGCTGAGAATCCCCTCTCAGCAGGGACACCACAAAGCCTTTGCCACCTGCCTCCCTCACCTGGCTGTGGTCTCCCTGTTTCTCAGCACTGCCTTCTTTGCCAGTCTGAAGCCCCCTTCTATCTTGTCCCCATCCCTGGATCTGGTGCTTGCAGTTCTCTACTCAGTGGTGCCTCCAGCAGTGAACCCTCTCATCTACAGCCTGAGGAACCAGGAGCTTAAGGATGGGCTGAGGAAAATGATCCCTGGATGCTTTCAGAAACAATGATCTTTTTGTCTTCTCCTGCAGAGCAGTTCTGATGTCACTCAGTGTGGTTTCTCTCTTTGGCTGCTGCTGGTGCTGTCACCCTTGTGAGAATGTTGTTTCTCCACCAGAGTCTTTCTTCAGACCATTTCTGATTCAGTGCTGACCTGTCTGCTGTGACCCAGAGACTGCAGCCATGAGCAGTTGTGCTCCCTGGGTGTGCAACATGCAAGGAAAAATTATTCTGATCTAGAAGTTCATAACAGAGACAGAGGAGTCTTGTAAAACTTTATTTGAATAAAGGGAGAGTCCACAGCACAACTCCCTGTGGGGTCTCTCTCATTGCTGATGACACAGCTCCCCTTTCATCCTACATTTCTGGATGCAAATTTCCCTCTCCCTTTCCCCACTGGCTCAGGTACTCAGGATTTAATCTTTCCTGAAACCCCTGCTACATGTCCCCTTCACACAAACCCTCCCTGCTTCATACATCCTATGTTCATTCAAATTAGGTTCTCCACTTCTCTGGGTGGAGAAGTTAACATTCAGTAGTCTTGTGGTGGTGAGAGAGTTCTCCACACACACACACAAAGAAACCACAGCTAACTCAGTCAGAGAAGCAGGTGAATAAGCTGTATATTTACAAGTAGGATGTAATGCAGATGGATATATACACAATATACAGTATGTACAATATACACAGAAATATACAGCAAAGAACGTAATACAGAACAAAACCCCTGCCTCCAGCCAGGAGGGTCATCCCCCCACCCTGTACCCCCTCTCTCCCCCTACCTCCCCTTTTTCCCAAAAAGGGTTAGAGAGAGAGAAAAGGTAATTATTAAGGAGGAAATTCTGTTAGCTCAAAGAGTATGTAAGAAACAGACAGGCAGACTGGAACAGGCAGAACTGAACTGAAATTCAAACAGAACTAAAACTTAAAGTTGCATTCTACCAATCTACCAATGAAATTCGTTTAGACTTTATCTTTGTTTTCAAAACATTCAGCCAGAGCATTCCAGCAACTGTCCCTTTCTTAAAGGCACAGCCTAAAACGGTCACAAGTCTGTTAAGCCTTTGCTCTGGCCTAAAAGTTCAGCAGTTCAGGCTGTGTTCAGTGTCTGCTGTCTTCAGACAGACCCCTACTGATTTACAGCAAGGTTCAAGGGAAGGGACTTAGCAGAGGCCCCTTTGTGATTTGCATACACATAGAGAAGGTGAACTGTCTGGTTCCTCCCTTTCTCTTCCAACTCCTTATCAAATTCTTCCTTTGTAAAGACACTACCTCCTTTTGATCCCATCAATCCCTCCTCTTCTTGCTTTAATAATTGTCTTTACAAAATTCATTCACCATTAACTAAATCCTTTCCTCTTGGCTTATTTCTGATGTTAGTCTTATTTGCAGATGCACCATACTGCTCTTTTTTTATAGCCCTTTCTGGCTCACTTGATATGGCTACAACCTGCATCTGCCTGACTGCATGATGGATAAGCCATACAAACCAGGGTATCATACATGGTAGAAACATTAGAGCTGCTGTTGCACAAAGAGAGAAGAATGACACTCGTTTGACCCACAGCCCACCAGGCAACCAAGAAAACGTGTCCCATTCCAGTCCTTTCCAGGTCTGGACTGGTACATGAGCTGTTTTCCTGCTGTTGGTGGCTATATTTATTGCTGCCTCCCCATTGTCCTCAATCTTTAGGCACCAATCAGATGTATTAAACTTTCCACATCCACCTCCTTCCTCAGCTAATAGTCTGGAGAGTCCATTTTGGTGCATTGCCTCTCACACCTGAGTTTGGTGTTTGGCTAATAGTACCAGGCCCAAGGCAGTCTCATTGCTGTTAAGTTCCACCATAGCCTGTAATGGAATTCTTCTGTTCAGCATAGATTGGATTTCCATGTCCCCAGCTACCATCTTGAGCCCAGGTTGCAGGTCCATGGATCTCTCTTATTCTTTGGGGCAGCCACTCATCATCACCCCACACTTGAGCACCTCCAGCTTCGAAAGTTCTTTTCTCTCCCTCCAAGTCTGCAAAAATGGGGATCCCCAATTAATTGCTTTACTGAAGAGGTAACAAGAAAAATCCCAGCTGGATGATCCCTCATCTGCAACTACCCCCTCAGTGTGCTGGTAGTTCTGGATGAGCTGTTTGTCCACAAAGCCAAAATAACCCATCTGGGGCTTTCCACCGATTTTTAGATGCAAAATCTATATTTTGCCAGAATTTTGAGATACTTGATATTCCCTGAGATGGATTTGTCCCTGAACCATTGAATATGTCACTTTCAGTGGTGTTCATACAGTTTTTAGCATTCTCCCTAGATCAATACCATAAAGGGTCTGCAGGCCACCCAGCAGAGTGGGTACCATTGTATATTAATGTCTGTTTACAGGGGGTTTCTCCTACCCATTTACCAAAAGAGCTCCCCTTTTGCTCTGGGCATTCTGCTGCTACAGAGTCCAATGTCAGTGCCTAATCCTCTAGTCCTGAGGTCTTCCATTTTTACCTGAACTGACTGAGTGATTCTATTGATGCCTCCTATGCCCAGATTTTGGGCCATCCAATAGGTCCACCCTGGTTCAGTACACTCCTTAGGGTTCTGACAGCAGCCTGAGTTAATGTGGGTGTGATAGACAAAGCTACAGTGTCTGTTCCTCCCAGTTCTGACCTGTTGATAACACTGTGTACAAGGGATGACTTCAATGGGTGTGATAAAAGCCATTATCACAGTATCACCAAGGTTGGAAGAGATCTCAAAATCATCAAGTCCAACCTGTCACCACAGACCTCATGACTAGACCATGGCACCATGTGTCACATCCAATCCCCTCTTGAACACCTCCAGGGATGGGGACTCCACCACCTCCCTGGGCAGCACATTCCAATGATGAACAACTCTCTCAGTGAAGAACTTTCTCCTCACCTCAAGCCTAAACTTCCCCTGGCACAGCTTCAGACTGTGTCCTCTTGTTCTGGTGCTGGTTGCTAGAGAGAAGAGACTAAGTCCCTCCTGGCTACAACCACCTTTCAGGTAGTTGTAGAGAGCAATGAGGTCTCCCCTGAGCCTCCTCTTCTCCAGGCTAAACAATCCCAGCTCCCTCAGCCTCTCCTCACAGGGCTGTGCTCAAGGCCTCTCCCCAGCCTTGTTGCCCTTCTCTGGACACCTTCAAGTGTCTCCATGTCCTTCCTAAACTGAGGGGCCCAGAACTGAACACAGGACTCAAAGGTGTGGCCTAACCAATGCAGAGTACAGGGGCACAATAGCTTCCCTGCTCCTGCTGGCCACACTATTCTTGATGTAGGCCAGGATGCCATTGGCCTTCTTGGCCACCTGGGCACACTGCTGGCTCATGTTTAGGCAGCTGTCAATCAGCACCCCCAGGTCCCTTTCTGTTTGGCAGCTCTCCAGCCTCTCTGACCCCAGTCTGTAGCTCTGCATGATGTTGTTGTGGCCAAAGTGCAGCCCCTGGCACTTGGATTTGTTGAATGCCATCCTGTTGGCCTCTGCCCATCTGTCCAGTCGGTTAAGGTCCCTCTGCAGAGCCCTTCTGCCCTCTAACTGCCCAACATCTGCTCCCAGCTTGGTGTCCTCTGCAAATTTGCTGGTGACTGACTCAATCCCCTCATCCAGATCGTCAGTGAAGACATTGAAGAGGATGGGGCCCAGCACTGATCCCTGGGGGATGCCACTAATGACTGGCCTCCAGATGGCTGTGGCACCATTCACCATCACTCTCTGGGCCCTGGCCCTCCAGGCAGTTCCTGACCCAGCGCAGAGTGTTGCTGTCCAAGCCAGAAGCTGACAGCTTAGCCAGCTGTTTGCTATGGGGGATGGTGTCAAAGGCCTTGCTGAAGTCCAGGTACACCACATCCACAGCCTGCCTCACATCCACCAGGCAGTCACCTGATCATAGAAGGAGATCAGGTTGGAGAGGCAGGACCTGCCCTTCCTAAATCCATGCTGGCTGGACATGAGCCCTTGGCCATCCTGCAGGTGCGCAGTGATTGCTGCCAGGATAATCTGCTCCATCATTTTCCCAGGCACTGAGATCAGGCTGACAGGGCTATAGTTTCCAGGCTCCTCCATCCAACCCTTCTTGTGGATGGGGACCACATTGGCCAGTTTCCAGTCATCTGGGACCTGTCCGGTGAGCCAGGACTGGAGGAAAATGATGGAGAGCGGCTTGGCCAGCTCATCTGCCAGCTCTCTCAGCACCCTAGGATGGATCCCATATGGCCCCATGGACTTGTGAGTGTCCAAGTGGCTCAGCAGGCCCTGAATTAATTCCTCATGGATTTCCGGGGAATTACACTGTCCCCTGGCCCCATCACCCAGATCAGGAGGCCACTCGTCCTGAACTCCTCCTGCCTTGCTGTTAAAGATTGAGGCAAAGGTGTTCAGGACCTCAGCCTTTGCCTCATCTTCAGTCACTGTGTTCCTCTCCAGGTCTGTGGTGGTTTGAGCCTTAACTGGAAGTTAAGAGCTCAGGTGGGAGCAAGGCTGAGAATCTCTCCCCCACTCCCCCACTCCTCCCTCCCAACAGAGAGGGGAGAAAAGGAAAGAGCAAATCCACCAAACAATAATTTGGAGTCGGCTTGGAAGTAGAGAGGTAAAGAGTTGTCTTTAAGCAATATATATATATAACAATAACAGGAAAAAGGTTCACAAGGGCAAGGAACAAGGATGGATGGGAGGGGGACAAAACCAAGAGAGTAATACAAAACCAGCCTGTCTCTGAGGAAGCGTGGAGGCAGCAGGTCCCACCACGTGGCAGAGGAGCAGGAGGGTAGCTGCAGTAGCTCTCATCCAGCAGAGGCAGAAGCCAGAAAAGCCGGGGCCAACAGCTAGGATGTCCTGCTTTTATACCCTAGCTGGGCAGGAAGGGGGAGTGGAACAGACTCAGCTTCCCAGGCGAAAAATGCCCTGCAGGGAGTGAAAAGTACCTGCAAGCCCTCCACCCTGCTTTGTTCTTTTGTTCTCAGAAAAGGGTGTTAACCCACCACAAGGTCCAATAAGGAGTGCAGGTTCTTCTTGCTCTCTTTTCAGCATTAATATTGTGGTGGTGTGAGAAAGTTCCCCCCCCCACACACAAAGAAAGAAACCACATCTAGCTCAGTCGGAAAAGCAGATGAAAGCTCTATTTACAGGCATCAATGGAATGCAATGAATATGTACACAAATATACAATATTTACAATAGATACAGAAATACACAGCAATGAACGTAATGCAGAAAAAACCTTTTCCCTCCAGCCGGCCAGGGGGGTTCCCTGAACCCCCCTCTCTCCCTCCCTACCTCCCCTTTTTCCCAAAAAGGGTTAGAGAGAGAGAGAAAGGCAATTAAGGAGAAAAATTCTGTTAGCTCAAAGCGTATGCAAGAATTAGCTTTCTGATCTGGTTAGCTCTGTTAACTCAAGGTCACTCCTGTCCGGCAAAAGCTGCTGCTTCAGAGAGAGAGAAGCCGATCAGCCCGCACGAACAGAGGGAAAGGTACAGACTGAACTCAGCCAGAACCCAGACAGAACTGATAAAACCTAAACCTACCAATGAAATTAGTTTAGACTATCTTGTTTTTGTTTAAATATCAAAAACACTCAGCCAGACTGTTCAGCAACTGTCTCTTTCTTAAAGGCACAGCCTCAACCGGTCACAAATATATTTATAAAAATTCTTTTTCTTATCTTTCACAGAGGTGTTCAGCTTCAGTTCCAACTGGGCCTTTGCCTCTCTAATTTTTCTCCTACATAATCTAGCAACATCCTTAAACATATCAGGAGAAGCCTTCCCTTCCTTCCAAAGGCAATACAGCCTCTTTTTTTCCCTTAATTCCTCCAGGAGCTGCTTGCCCATCTAGGCCCAGAGCCTTCCCCTCGGCTCATCTTTTGGCACATGGGCACTGCCAGTTCCTGTGCCTTCAAGAGCTCCTGTTTGCAGTAGCTCCAACCATCCTGGACCCCTCAGTTCTTGAGGGCTGCTACCCAGGGAACTTTGCGAATAATTTTCTTAAACAGGCTGAAGTTTGTCCTCCAGAAGTCCAAGGTGAGGGCTCTGTTGGTGCTCCTCCCTAGCTCCCTGCATATTGAAAACTTCCCTATCTCATGGTCGCTGCACCCCAGGCAGCCTCTCACTGTCACATCTCCCACCAGCCCTTCTCTACTGGAGAGCAGCAGGTCAAGCAGAGCCTGACCCCTGGTAGGCTCACCAACAGCTGCATCAGGAAGTTGTCCTCCATGCGCTCCAGGAATCTTCTGGACTGCCTCCTCTCTGTTGAATTAAGTTCCCAGCAGATATCTGGCAGGTTAAAGTCACCCACAAGGACAAGATCTGATGATCTTGAGACAGCCTCCAATTGCTTA
This sequence comes from Colaptes auratus, assembly GCA_015227895.2. Lineage (NCBI taxonomy): Eukaryota > Metazoa > Chordata > Aves > Piciformes > Picidae > Colaptes > Colaptes auratus. The sequence continues at coordinate 845,029 of CM037645.1, forward strand.
TAGAATATGTCGTCTGCCTCCTCATCCTGGCTGGGTGGTCTACAACAGACTCCAACCAGGATGTCAGATTTGTTAGGCCTCCCTCTGATTTTAACCCACAGGCTTTCAATCCCTTCATCCTCCACCTCAAGCTCTGTGGCAAAGAGTGATTCCCTAATATACAGAGCCACCCCTCCTCCTCTTCTCCCTCGCCTGTCTCCTAAGGAGCCTGTAACCCCCTAGTGTAGCGCTCCAATCGTGCGTGCCATCCCACCATGTTTCTGAGATGGTGACTATATCATAGTCATCCTGGTGGACCAGGACTTCTAGTTCTCCTTGTTTATTGCCCATACTGCATGCACTGGTGTACATGCACTGCAGCTGGGCTCTCAAATTCTCTATTCACCCTAATTTGTAAATGTATCAAGAAATAATTTGAAGTTGGTTTGGAAGTAGAGAGATAAAATTTTCTTTAAGCAATATATATATATATATATATAACAATAACAGGAAGGGTTCACAAGGGTAAGGGAAAAGGATGGATAGGGAGATATACAAAACCAACAGTCCTTGAGGCCATTACCTCTTGTTCTGTCACTAATGACCTGTGAGAAGACACCAGCAGCAGCCTCTCCACAACCTGCTTTCAGGTAGTTGTACAGAACCATGAGGTACAGAGCCTTTCAGGAGTTGTACAGACCCCTCAGCCTCCTCTTCTCCAAACTAACCATCCCCAGCTCCTTCAGTTGCTCTTCATCAGATTTATTCTCCAGGCACTTCCCAGCTCCTTGCCCTCCTCTGCCCTGGCTCCAGCATCTCCACATCTCTCTTGCGTGGAAGTGCCCAAAACTGGACACAGCACAGGAGGTGTGGCCTCACCAGAGCTAAGTCCCAGGGGACAGTCACCTCCCTGCTCCTCCTGGACACAGCATTTCTGATCCCAGCCAGGATGCCTTTGGCTTTCTTGGCCACCTGGGCACACTGCTGGCTCCTATTCAGCTGCTTGTCCATCAGCACCCCCAGGTCCCTTTCTGCCAAACAGGTCTCCAGCCACACTGCCCCAAGCCTGGAGCATTGCTTGGGTTTGTTGTGCCCCAAGTGCCAAGACCTGGCACTTGGCCTTGTTGAATGTCCTCCTGGTAACGTTGGCCATGGATCCAATCTATCCAAATCCTTCTTCAGAGCCTCCCTATCCCTCATGCAGATCAACTCTGCCACTTAATGCCATCTGCTGACTCACTGCTGACACACCCTGAGTCTTCATCATGGTCATCAATAAAGACATTAAACAGAAGTAGTCCCAACACTGAGCCCTGAGGAACACCACCTGTGACCTGCCACCAGCTGGATTTAACTCCACTGAGCACTACTCTTTGGGCCCTTTCACCCAGCCAGGACTGTATCCAGCAGAGCATTGCTGAAGCAGCCACTTTGCCCAGGAGAATTCTGTGGGGAGCAGTGTCAAAGGCTTTTGGAAAGTCTAGGTAGACAACACCCACACTTTCCCTCATACAACAGTCACTCATCCTGTCAGAGAAGAAGATCGGGTGGGTCAGAGAGGACCTGCCCTTCATAACCCCATGCTGACTGGACCTGATCCCCTGCTTGTCCTCTCCATGTCATGTAATGGTGCTGGAGATGTTCTGCTCCATGCCCTGCCCTGGTACGGAGCTCACACTGCCAGCTCTATAGTTTCCTGAATCCTCCTTTCTTCCTTTCTTGGAGCTGGATGTCACATTTGCTACTCTTCAATAACCTGGGACCTCCCCAGTGAACCAGGTCTCCAGGTCAATAATAGACAGTGGTTTGGCAACAGAGATGTTCAAGTCCCTTCCTCATCCTCATAGCCTCTGTTGGACTCTCTCCAGCAGATCTCTGTCTCTCTTGACCTGGGGATCCCCAAACTGCAGGGTCCAGTTTGGACAGGAAGGGCCCAGTCGGTACTGGGACAGGATTAGGGTTTCAGAGTGTACTGGGACAAGGCCCAGTGTTACTGGGAGAGGCCATGGGGTCAGCTTTTACTGGGAGGTGTCACAGACTTTACTAGGAGGCACCAGGGGCTCCTGTTAGTAGTGGGAGGGAGCCCTGTCTGTACTGGGAGTGGGACAGGGAAGCAAGTTAGTAGTGGGAGAGAGCCAAATCTGAACGGAGAGGGGGAAAAGCAAAGCAGTTTGTGTTGGCACATGGCCCAGTCTAGACTGGGAGGGTGTGGTGAAGGCATATTTTTGCCCAGATACTAGATCTTGTCCCAGCATGTGGACAAGTTTCCCCTCCCTGAGGAGGAAGACAAAAGCCGAGGCATTAGCCACGCCAGCATGCATGCAGTGCTTGTGCAAATACCAAGTATGGGCATAATTCTAGCTTCATGCTTTCTATAGGCTGAAGCCAGTTGTTTATGAGAGTGCCCATTGGTCACACCCAGCCTCAAGGAATCTATATGTACTACTCCACTTGGTAACGAGTGGCCCCCTCTTTCACTTTGTCTCTGTACTTGCTCGAGAAAACAACTCTTGAGCCATAGCCTCTGCCATTGAGCTTGTTGTTAGCTTCTACCATCCATGCACGCATAATGAAAGCCTCTGCATCGTGAGAAGCACTCATGAGGATCATCCCAGAGGGAGGACCTTCACTGAGCCTGAGAAGCCAGTGTGTCATCACAGCCAGTTGTACCTACCGGGAGAGCCCACCGTGCTACCAGACAACTGGACCAATCCCCGAGGGTAAGATCTGCCCAGTTGCCGGGGAGAAGGGCCTTGATCGAGACCAAGTCCACAAATGCCTAGCCCCACTATAGCGGGAGAGGAGCCGCCACGTGTGCCGCTCTGAGCCCTGTAAATCTCAGGGAAGACTAAAGCACTGTTCGTGCCTATACTGCACTGAACCCGGGACCACTCCGAGTGTCCCACTATTCCTTTAAGCCCAGTAAACGAGAAGCCGCAGCTCAGCGCAGCTGCATTCTCTCCCCAAGGCCGTTTACATCAGCCCTGCCACAGGGCCGACCCCCATAGCCATTGTTTGCTGTTGTTGTCCAACCTGGAACCTTCAAGCCCGCCTACCGGCAACCGTCGCCCTGCCCTGCTGTGCGAGCCGACTCCCAGGGCCGACCCCACGGGCCAACTCCAACCAGGACTGATTCCTGTTGTCTGAAGGGAATCGACCAAGTCCTGAAGGGAAGCTGCTTCCAAGCTAAGCCCAGGTTCCATTATTCCCTCTCCACTGCTGCGGAGAGAGGAGACAGTAACCCAACGCCACCATCCAACTTGACTAGGAACCAGTAGTCTGCCGGACCTCCACATTGCTACAAACAACAGCTACAGAATATCATCCATGTACTTTCCATCCACTAGCACTCAGTTCAAAGTATCCGCGTCCAGCAGAGTAATCGCTGATGCATAGAGATTATAATAGTGGTGGAACTGCACCCTTCGTTATATAAATATAGAAATAGTCTGTAGATAGTTTAATTAAGTTCTAATCATAACACTAAGCCATTTATGGAATGTATTTAACGAACGTGCACTAGAACATGTATATAAGTTGTTGATTCATCATTTATTAATAATTTTATAATTAATAAAAACAATATTTTCATAATTCATATTTCATATTAATAAATTTAATAACCTCTTCACAACAGAGGGGACCATGAGATCTGATTTCTACAAGAAGAGGTTGAAGAGTGAACTGGGATGGGTCCAGTTTGTCCTGGGAGAGAGCACAGTGTGTGCTGAGAGGAGGACTGTGGATGTATTCTGTACTGAGAGGGAGTTCAGTCTGTCCTGAGAGGGGCTCAGAGCATCCATTTTGCACTGGGAGGGATCCAGGTGGTACTGGGAGAGGGTAAGGGGATCCAGTTTTACTTCATTGAGGCCAAATCTGTACTGGGATCATAGAATCATGGAATGGTCTGGGTTGGAAGGAACCACTGAAGGTCATCCAGTGCAATCCACTCTGAAGTCAGCAGGCTGCCCAGAGCTCTGTTGAGCCTCACCTTGAATATCTGCATGGATGGGGCCTCAACAACCTCCTTGAGCAACCTGTTCCAGTGTTCCACCACCCTCATAGTAAAAAACCTCTTCCTCACATCCAATCTAAATCTGCTCTGCTCTAGTTTGAAGCCGTTGTCCCTGGTTCTGTCCCTGCAGGCCTTTGCAAACAGTCTCTCTCCATCCAGTACACTTCAGGCATTGGAAAGCAGCTATTAGGTCTTCCCAGAGCCTTCTCTTCTTCAATCTGATCAACCCCAGCTCCCTTAGCCTGTCCCTATGTAGTGGTTTGGGAGACCAATTCTCCCACCATAGGGAAAAATAACAGCTCAGACAAACGGATTGCAAAAAAAAAGGTGGAAAGTTTAAATGGAAAAAAACAAAAGAACCAACAATGAAAGTTTTACAGAGAGCCACAAGCGCCATGACAAAAGCGAGAGATCCCAGAACATACCCAAGAACGTCGCATCCACAGCTGGGGGTACACCCAAAACACCCCCAGGGCTATTTCTACCCCCCAACCCAGCCTTGGGCCTGGGCAGGCCCAAGGGAGGCAGCTCACACCATTTTACCTAGGCAGTGGCGGGGGGACAAAAGAGCAAGTGAAGACCCTGTGCTGATGTATTATAGGGGAGCAGGGCATTATGGGAATGGAATACCTGGTTTCCTGTGACCACCCTCCTGGGCTGGGCCCACCCCTTGGGACATCCCAGGTATGGTCTGTGCATCAGCATCAGGGGGCCAGCACCCAGCCTAAACCACCACACCCTATAGCAGAGCTGCTCCAAGCCCCTGATCATTTCTGTGTCCCTCCTCTGGACCTGCTCCATCAATTCCATGTCCTTCCTGTGTTGAGACTTCAGAGCTGGATGCAGTACTCACTGGAGGTCTCATCTCGCCAGAGCAGAATAAAGTATCAGGATCCTCTCTCTCCATCTCTGGCCATGCTGCTTTGGATGCAGCCCAGGCTGCCCTTGGCCTTCTGAGATGCAAGCTCACACTGCCTGCTCCTGGCCAGCTTCTCCCCCACCAGCAGCCCCAAGTAATTTTCCGCAGGGTTGCTTTCTATCACCTCCTCCCTCAGCCTGTATTGATAGGATTGTTCCAGCCCAGCTGCAGGACCCTGCTCTTGCTCTTGTTGAACCTCATGAGGGTCACCTTGGCACCACCTCTCCAGCTTATCCAGGTCCCTCTGGATGCCATCCAGTCCCTCTGGCATCTCAACAGCACCTCTCAGCTTGGTGCCATCTGCACACTTGCTGATGGTGTCTCCATCCCTCTGTCTATAGCACTGATAAAAATATGAAACAGCACAGGATGGGATGAGTGGAATCAGTTTTGACTGGGGCAAGGCCTGGGCTGTACTTGGAGATGTTAATGGGACCCAGTTTGAACTGGGAGATGGCCCAGAGTGGACTCTGGTGTGCTTAGGGTATGGAGTTGTGACTGTGACAGGGCCCAGCCTGTGGTGGGAAGGTTGAAAGTAACCCAGTGTATATTGGGATGAGCCCCAGACTGTATTTGGATGTGGACAGGGGACACAGATTGTACTGGTATGGAGCCCACTCTGCATGGGAGGGGGTAAAGGGATACAGTTTATACTGGGAGGGGTCCAAGTCTGGTGCTAGGAAGGGTTGAGGTGGTGCAGCTATTCCTGGGAGCAGGCACAGTCTGTACTGGGACAGAGTCCTGATACCTGGTTTGCAGTTGGTACTTAGAGGGGGCCAGGGTTTCAACTTTGCTCTGGGATGTCCTGGAAGAGGCAGTTAAATCTGTTTTGAGCTACTGCTCCTTTCTCCTCCTTCTCTGTAACTGGGTCTGGATTGAGGGCGAGGACCCTAATAGGCAGGCGCCATGAAGGCTGCCTGGAGGGGAGCGGAAGCTGAGCCCTGAGCCTCACGTTTCAGAGAGGTGACTGCACGTCAGACACCACGAGAGAAGGCATGTGCAGTTTACTTGCCACCTAAACATTTTGAATTGATTGGAGGGATGTGAATGGCTGATATGCCATTGGGCCCTTCCGTTTGCAAAAAGGGAATTCATAGAGGAAGACCTTCTATGCTCATAGCTTGCTCGTACCTTGCTTGCTTGTTACACTCATAGCTTGCATGCTATTTACTCTCACCTCTCTCCCCACTGTCTTCAGAGCAATTAGCTTCTTTTGCTTTAGCGGTGCAGTGCTCGAGTTGGGCCTTCACTGCAGCAGCCTGCCCTCTCATTTCCTCTGAGTTTGTGGATAGTGCCCTCAGACCATAACTACGAACTCAAACACCTCTTCATTCAGCAAAGGTTTTGGTAGTTAGCAGCTCGGCGGTTTGTGAGTAAAATGCACTATTTCACCTGGTTATTGCTGAGGTTTATAGCTTGGTACCTCTTCGATAGCTCCGTTGTGAACTCGACTGTGGTTTGTCTATGCCACCCGAGGCAGCAGGGCTGTTTAGTTTCACGTGCACAGGGAGATTCTAGTTTGTTCCTCTGTATTCCAAGTTCTGATTGTTCTAGACTGTTAACCTACTGTTTATTAGCCTTCTACCATGTGTAATTAACCTGTTATCGACCGGGCAAACGAACCTGAATAAATTGGCACAGGAAAACAATTTTTGATTTTTAATAAACAATATTCATATTTTATCATATTTTTGGCCAATAAATTAATAAACTACAATATTAAAGGTGCAGCAATTATCAGGATGCCCAATTGTGACAATTTTACACAAATTAGACTATGAATTAACAGTCTCAGACTTGGAATGGGCAAAACAAAATTGTAACAATGCAGAGAACATTGCCAGTAAATTAGCTGACACGTCCCCGCCATTATTTTGGGACCCTGTGTTATCCAAGGGCTGGCTGAATTTAGCACTTATGAAGAAAAAATGCATATTTTTGAGGAGAGGATTTTTCGCTTAGAAAGGGAGCCAGAAAGGTTGGAGGCAAAGCATACAGAATTTGCAGATTTCTTTGCACTACAAATCAAGAAGTCGAGTGCTGCTATCAGAACAATAGCAGAATCGAGTGCTGGTTCTAATCCCAGCTCGTCCAAAAGCTCGAGCTAAAGTTTTTCCAGACCATGCAGCCCCGATGCGGTCCGGACTGCTTGAGCTCAGTCTCTGACGCCGTCTTTTTACAAGCCACAATCCCACGAACAGGATTTTGAAGGGACAGGCCCTAATGGTGTCTTTTGGGGGGGAACAACATTTTAAGCAGCTCATAGTTGAAGGCACATTGGCTTAAGACAAAGCACAGCCGAGTAGTGCTGCAGCATGCATCTTTAAACAGAGCCAGCTGCCAAGCGCTCATTTGGGTCCTGCATTACCAAGATGGGCTGTTCTGCCGGCTCCGCCCACAGCATACCCTGTGCCCCTGTGCCGAGCCCTTACGTCCCATGGGTAGCGGACAATATAACTGCTTCACCGGCTGCATATGCAACCTATCCAGGGACAAGCCCTTACGTCCCACGGGCGACAGATTGTTATTCAGCCGATCTGCATGCAGCGTAATCAGTGCTCAGCCGCATGAAATGGCATGCCGCACGAAATGGGTCTGAACCCGGTCGCTCATGCACATAGCCCAGCCACTGGATGTAAGATTAGTCCACCCACAGCTCAGCCGAGAGAGATTTTTCTGTAAAGAATTGTGAACTGGACTTTGTGTCGGCACCGCCGAGCGTGGCCCCGCCGAGCGTGGCCCTGCCAAGCGTGGCCCTGAGCTTTTCACCCCCAGCCTTAGTGACCGCTTATCCTGTGTCATGCTCACCAACTCTGCAGCCAGCCTATCTGCAGAGTAACTGCCCAGCTCGACCTGTCCAGAGATCGGTCAGCAGCTGCAGACAAACAGCAAGTTTTTGTCTGGCAGGGACCTTGCCTAGGTTTAGCGACACAGACACCTCAAGCTTGGAAGAGGAGGTCACTTTACAGCATGTTTGCCCCGTAATAAGACAGGCAGCCCGTAGCTGCCACGGGACCACCAGAACCCAGACTCACCCTTATTCTGCAATGCAGCTAGGCGAATTGCAGGAAAAATTCTCCTGTGAGTCACACGAAACAATCACTGACTTTCTGTATAGAGTTTCAGCCACAGGAGGTGATCTGGTTTTCCTGAGTGCTGAAGAGGCTGATACAGACTGGGGGCTGAATGTATTCTTGAGTCCAGGCCCTGATGGGAATTATTCCCTGACTGCCTGAATCGCTTATTGGGCTGGGGGCATAGATGCCTCTGAGAGAGACGAGCCCACGGTCATACAGATACAGACCGCAGCTGAATTGTCTGCAGCAATTAGAAATATGTTGTGCGTCCAAGCCATGCACGAAGGTGGTCTCATGCGTCCCCTTTAAATGCACCCATTAACCCCAAGAGGCTTGAACCTCTCATTTGGGGAGTGCCTGACACCTTTAAGGGATGTTTAATTGACTGAATGGAGCAGATTAAACAGGCAGTTAGAAGGAATAAGAGCTCTGATGATTCTTGCCAGCACACACCAACCTGGAAAGAACTGTTAAGGGACTTAGCAGATTATGGGGATCTTGTTGATTATCCAGTTCATGCACCCTCTGGGAATGGATACCGTGCTGGCACCCACAAAGCCAGCCACAGAGCGTCACCTCCTAGTAAGAATCGAGAAGTGCGCTGAACACAGGCAGTTCCCCACGCAAGTGCAAACAGCAGCCCAAGACAGTCCTCAGTCCTCAGGAAAACCCAAGGATGCTGCTTCAGCCGGAAGCAAACCTCACTGACCAGAGACTGGTTTCAGCAAGCTCTTTCCTTAGGAATACCTGAGCATGTATTAAAGAGACTGACCATGGGGCACATTGAGTCAGTTGTCCTTAAGACTTTGAACAGGACTGGTAAATGGAAGCAAAGCTGTGGTGGCAGCAGTGGTAGCCAGCATAATAGTAGCCATTCCTCCACTGCAGATGCTCCTGCTGTTGGGAATAACCCATTCACACCTCATCACCAAAGCTTCAAGGAGTTGCCAAAAAACTAAATACTGCGATGATTGTCACAGGCCTCTCTCATCGCATGGTATATGCCTTGCAATGGTCTGATGATTTGGAACCTTCTGTTTTAATTCCAACAGGACCAACCCAAACTGCCATCAAATTGCTTGTTGATACTGGTGCACAAATCAGTGTTTTAAATGTACAGCAGACAAAGAGACTGGGAATACAGCCATCCTGTAGAAGAAGTAAAATTAGTGGTGTTACAGGCACACCCACTATTTGCCATTTGGTTAAGGCAAGGCTATGGCTCCCAGGTGACAAGTGTAGCACCTTGGTGGAGGTTGCCTTAAGCCTTAACCCTGGGTACATCTTAGGATTTGATGTTCTAGCAGGAAAAAGATGGTATCTCCCTAATGGTTCCCAGCAGTCTTCTGGTTTCTATGGCATGGGGGCAAAGATCATTCATGTTAATACTTTACAAATCACTCCTACTTTACCTGCCATCACCTACATTAACCAGTATCCATTACCAGTGGCAGCCAGACAAGGCATATTAGAAGTAATTGAAGACCTGAATCAGAGGTTTTTTTATTGCTTGGTGGATTTGCTCCTTCCCTTTCCTTCCCCCCCCCCCCCCCCCCCCGTTGGGAGGGAGAAGGGGGGAGCGGGGGAGAGATTCTCAGCCTTGCCCCCATCTGAGCCCCTAACTCCCAGTTAAGGCTCAAACCACCACAATTTTTGTTGCCTCCAACTTGGGGCTTGGAAATTAATATTGTATTTAGAAAGCAATAATTTTTCTGAAAGAAAGAAACACAGCTTATGGGCTTCTGGAAAATGCACATTCCCGGGTACAGTCAGATTGTGAAGCCTCTCTTCCATGGAACAAGGAAGAAAAATGATTTTGTGTGGGGACCTGAGCAGCAGGTGGCATTCGACCAGATCAGATGAGAGGTGGTCCAGGCTATGGCTCTGGGACCTGTTTGAACTGGACCAGAGATCAAGAATGTGCTGCGCACTGCAGCCGGTGAGAATGGTCCTACGTGGAGCTTATGGCAGAAGGCTCCTGGTGAAACCACGGGCAGGCCCCTGGGTTTCTGGAGGAAGGGCTACAAAGGCTCTGAGGCCAACTACACCGCGACAGAATAGGAAATCCTAGCTGCCTATGAGGGCGTCCGGGCTGCCTCTGAGGTCACTGGGACTGAGTCACCTCTATTTCTGGCTCCAAGGCTTCCAGTCCTGACCTGGATGTTCAAAGGAAGAGGCTCAACCCCACATCATGCCACAGATGCCACCTGGAGTAAGTGGATGGCCCTGATAACTCAGCAAGCTCGAATAGGGAGCTTCGAACGCCCTGGCATAGTGGAAGTGATCACCAACTGGCCAGAGGGTGCTGACTTGGGAATGCCACCAGAGCAGACAGTGACCCGTGCTGAGGAGGCTCCCCCATACAACGATCTCCCTGACCATGAGAAGGGCTATGCTCTATTTACAGATGGGTCCTGCTGGCTTGTGGGGAGCAAGTGGAGATGGAAGGCAGCTGTCTGGAGCCCAACAAGGCAAGTGGCGGAAGCAAGGGATGGAGAAGGCGAATCCAGTCAGTACGCAGAGGGAAAAGCTGTCCAGCTGGCCCTGGATATAGCAGAACGAGAGAACTGGCCAGTGCTGTACCTCTCTACTGACTCCTGGATGGTAGCCAATGCCCTGTGGGGGTGGCTGAAGGAATGGAGGAAGAACGGGTGGCAGAGAAAAGGGAAGCCTGTTTGGGCTCCTATGCTGTGGCAAGACACCGCTGCCCGCCTGAACAGGCTGCCAATATAGGTCCAACACAAGGATGCACACATCCCCAAGAGCAGAGCCACTGAGGAACACAAGCACAACCACCAAGAAGGGTCCCAGTCGGCATGGGAGGGGTTCACGTGGTGCAGCTTTTCCTGGGAGCAGGCACAGTCTGTACTGGGAAGGAGTCCTGTTCTCTGGTTCGCACTGGGAGGGATGCAGTTGGAACTGGGAGGGGGCCAGGGCTTCAACTTTGCTCTGGGATGAGACCCTGTCTGTACTGGGAGGAGATCAGGAGATGCAGTTTGCACTAGGATGGTCCCCAGTCTGTACTGGGTGATGCCATTTGATTGAGTTCCTCTGGGACAGGTCGTGGACTATACTGGGATGGGATCAGGACATCAGTTTGGGCTTGGACAGGGCCTAGTCTGTATTGGGAGGGAGTCAGCAGATGCAGTTTGTACTGGGAGGGGGCCCGGTCTGTACTGGGTTAGAACCAGAGTACAGAGTTAACATGTGGAGGCATGCACATGTACAGGTACTGGGAAGGCACCAGGGAATCCACTTCACACTGGAATGGGACCCAGAGTGTACTGGGATGGAGCAAGATGATGCAGTTTGTGCTGGGATGAGGCCATGTCTGATCTGGAAGGGGACCAGGGGATTCAGATTGTTTTGGAACAAGGCCCAGTCTGTACTGGGAGAGCTCAGAGAGGTTCAGTTTGTAGCTGGAGGGGGCCCCAGTCTGAAGTGGGATGGCATCAGGGGATCAGTTTGCAGGGATGGGTCCTGGTCTGTGCTGAGATGGAATCAGGGTTTCAGGAGATGCACTTTTTACTGGGATGAGACCCAGACTGTGCTGGGAGATGGCAATGGGATCCCATTTGTACCAGGATCAGGCCACAGCTGCACTGGGATCAGGATATCCACTTTGTGCTGTGTTGGGTGCAGCTGGGACTGGGTAGGGGTCCAAGGGATGCACTTTGTACTGGCACAGGAACCTGTATGGGAGATAGCAAAGCAATGCAGTTTGTACTGGGATCAGACCACATCTGAGCTGGGAGGGGTTCAGGAGATGCAGTTTGTACTGAGATGTGACCAGGTCTGTACTGGGAGGTCCGTGCTGTGCAGGGACCAGAATGTACCCAGGCAATGCAGCTTGTACTGGGACAGGGTCAAGGATATACTGGGAGGCCATTAGGGTATCCAGATTTTATTGGGACAAGGCCTAATGTGTACCTGTAGGGATGAAAGGGATCCTGTTTGGGCTGGGGCAGGGTCCAGACTGTATTGGGAGGGCATGAGGGTGTGCACTTTGTACTGGGATGGATGCATTCAGTACTGGGGAGGGCGCCAGGGGATGGATTCTGTGTTGGGATGACACTCAGGCTGCAGTGCTAGAGGACAGTATGATCCAGTTTGTACTGGGATGAGGCCACATCTGTACTGGGAAGTGATAAAGGAACCATGTTTGGACTGAGTCTATACTGGAAGGGGGGCAGCGAATCCAGTTTGGACTCTGAGGAGGTGCAGTCTGTTATGAGAGGGGGTTGGGGTATGAAGGCATGAGGACACCTCCTGTTCTCATGGCAGTGCTGCTCTGGAGCCCAGCTCTGTCCCACGAGCAACCCTGGCCTGTCCCTGCCTGCAGTCCCAGCACTGCCACACAGCAGCACAGTGCCCAAGATGCCAGAGCACTCAGGCCTTGCCCCAGTACAGAGGCTCAGCAGGAGAGGGTGGAAGGGAAGAAAGAGCAGCTGAGGACAGCCCAAGCTCTGGGTCTCCCTGGCACTGCTGCTGTACTGGGACTCTGCCCCTCCACCTCTGCACACAGACACTGCCCTGCAGCTCCACAGAAGCCTTGGAGGAAACAACTCAGAGAAACAACTCCCTGCAGGGTCCTTTATTGTGTTGAACACACAGGGAGCACAGCTCCTCATGTCTGCAGCTTCTGGATCACATCAGACAGGACAACACTGAACCAGAAATGGTCTGAAGAAAGACATTTGTGTGGGAACAACATTCTTACAAGGGTGACAGCACCAGCAGCAGCCAGAACTCGAGCAGCCAGGTTGGGCCTGCACTGAGTGACATCAGAGCTGCTCTGCAGGAGAAAACAAAGAGTTTATTGCTCCTGAAACCATCCAGTGATCAGTTTACACAGGGCAGACTTCAGCTCCAGATTTCTCAGGCTGTAGATGAGAGGGTTCAGTGCTGCAGGCACCACTGAGTACAGAACTGACACCACCAGATTCAGGGATGGGGAGGAGATGGAGGAGGGCTTCAGGTTGGCAAAGAAGGCAGTGCTGAGAAACAGGGAGACCACAGCCAGGTGAGGGAGGCAGGTGGCAAAGGCTTTGTGACGTCCCTGCTGAGAGGGGATCCTCAGCACTGCCCTGAAGATCTGCACATAGGACACCACAATGAACACAAAACAGACAAAGAAAAAAGATGAACCAACCACAAGAAGCCAAAGTTCCCTGAGGTAGGATGTGGAGCAGGAGAGCTTGAGGATCTGGGGGATTTCACAGAAGAACTGGTCCACAGCATTGCCCTGGCAGAAGGGCAGGGAAAATGTATTGGCTGTGTGCAGCAGAGCGTTGAGAGCCCCAGAGCCCCAGGCAGCTGCTGCCATGTGGACACAAACTCTGTTGCCTAGGAGGGTCTCATAGTGCAGGGGTCTGCAGATGGCAACGTAGCGATCATAGGACATGATGGTGAGGAGACAAAACTCTGCTGAAATGAAAAAGGCAAACAGAAAGACTTGAGCAATGCATCCTGCATAAGAGATGTCCCTGGTGTCCTTCAGGGAATTGGCCATGGATTTGGGAACTGTGGTGGAGATGGTACCCAGGTCAAGGAAAGAGAGGTTGAGAAGGAAGAAGTACATGGGGGTGTGGAGGTGGTGGTCCCAGGCTATGGTGGTGATGATGAGGCCATTGCCCAGCAGGGCGGCCAGGTAGATGTCCAGGAAGAGCCAGAAGTGCAGGAGCTGCAGCTGCCTTGTGCCTGTGAATGGCAGGAGGAGGAAGTGGGTGATGCAGCTGCTGTTGGCCATCTGCTGGAGACCTGTCCAAGGAGGGAAAGGCAGTGACAAGTTAGGGCACACTTCTCTCAGCCTTATTGTAATTGCTGTCCCTCAGCTGCACGAGGAATGGATCAGCTCATTCCCTATCGCTACCAACCAATGATGGTACATCGTTTCATATGCAGCAGGGACCCAGAAATGCCATGAAGATGCCTCTGGTGTCAGAATGGAAAGTGACCAACAGCTCAATCCCAGAGAACGAGAGTCCCATTGTAGTGGGTTGGAATTTCCCCCAGCATTAGCTTTGCCAGAGCAGCTCAGTTAGAAGCAAATGAAGCTGTATTGACAAGCAAGAGCTACACTCTACAATGGAATGCAATGAACAGGTGCAGAACATACAGGAGTGACAATTAGCAAACAACACAAAACCTCCCTGGTCAGACACCAGGGAAGCTGTTCCACTACCCCTACCCCCCTGTTCCAAGAAAGAAAGAAGGAGCAGAGAGAAAAAACGGAGTGGTTTAAACTTACCTAAAACAGGTGATCTCTCCCAGATCAGAAGAGAGGAGATAGAATTGTTATGGTACAGCTCTTCTTATTCCAGATAATTATCCAATGAATTAGCATCCAATAGTGCTCTGTTTATTTTGTTTCTACTTTTCTGCATAGCCTAAAATCCCCACACCCATGGAGAGGTGGAGAAAGAGAGAGCAGGCCTGCAGTGCTGCAGAGACAGTGAAGAGAAGAGAGAAAAGCAGAGGGGCTGGGGGTGAAGCCTTCTCCTTACCCAGCTCTGCTCTGCTTACAGGACAGACCTGAAGGGCTTTGGTCATCCTTCTGTGTGTACACTCCAGGAATTTTCAGCTGAGCATCAGCTGCTGAGATGAAGATGCCTCCAGGAGCTACAGCTGCAGTGTCCTGCACCCACAGCCTCACCATGTCAGCGACTGCAGTGACTTCTCCTCCAGTGAGCTCTCAGTCACCCTCCCAGTCCTGGCCACCTTGAAGCTCTCTCTTCCTTCCTCATCTCTGAGATCCTCTGGCAGTGCCCTCAGCCCTGCTGTGCTGTGCAGAGCAGCTGCTCCTGGCCAGAGCTGTCACTCTGCAGCACTGCCTGCCTGCCAGCAGCTCCTTCCAGCCCAGGAGCCTGGCCCAGCTCATCAGCACAAGACCAGCCCAAGGCTTTTAAAGGAGCCCTCTGGAGGCTTTGCTGCCAAGTCCATGAACCTCAGAGACTGAGAAGCTGATGAAACCTCTCCAGAAGTCAAAGTCAGATTCAAACTCTGAAGTTTCTTCTACTGTTAATGGGTCCTGCTGAAACATACTGGGAAAGTGCCCCCAGGGTCTGGTTAGAGCAGAAGGAGACAGTGGATGCAAGGGAAGCACCACTGGAGGCACTGAAGCATCTCCAGGCTGTGGTGAGAGCAGAGAACTGAGGAAGTGCTGACAGGTCAGGACAAGCAGCTAAAGGTGGCTCTGCTGCTGAGTAAACCTGGAGAGGTTTCATTGATCCAAAGGGCCAATCCTTGACCCTCAGCCACTGGCAGGGCAGATCCTGTCCCTCACCTGTGTCTCTGGGCTCTGCTGGTGGCAGTGGGGAGTGAGGGTGAGCAGTGAGCAGTGGAGGAAATTCTATGACACTTTGTGGCCTCCAGAAGAATCAAGGATGGAATTAACTCTAAAGACTGAAAGAAAATTTCTCCTGACTGAATTTCTCCATTTTGTATTGAGCAGGAGGCAGCAGGAGCACCTCATGATATAACTTTCTCAGATTTAAATATGATTTGCTACAAAGTAAGGAAAAGTAGTTTTTAAAATGAATTTTATGAGATACTTTGTACAATAAAAGCCTCTCCAATTAGCTGCAGAAACCTTGACAACAATTAGAGGATAAGTTGTGGCTAAGCAGTATTTTAATAAGCCCCATGGACTATTTGGGGCTGATTACACGATCCTTAAGTGCTGCCAGGAGACTCTGCCAAGGTACTGCCAAGAAGCCTCTCAAGAAGTCCAAGTCAGAAGAAAACTCCAAAGTACCTTGAAGCACTGATTGGCCTCACTGAGGCTTGTTACTGACAAAGGCTCCCCAGGGACTCGTTAGAGCAGCTTGCTAGAGGCCATGATTGCAGGGAGACAAAGGCAAAGTGCAGGGGAGAAAAACTTGCCTTTGGTCTAGGAAGCAGAAAGGCCAAGCCATGACCACTGCCCTTGGAATAGAAGAACCTCAAAGCCTCAAAGCCAAGTTTCTCCTCACAGGCCTTGGTGGCAGAGGCAACTGCCAGAGCCAAGGGCACAAAGACCTTGGTCCTGTTGGGCCTCTCAGCCTTACCAGAGCCCTTGGCCATCCCTACTGCAGCCTCTCCTACACTGTCCTACGGCTGCCGCTCTTTCCCTTCAGGCTGCTGACACCAATCTTGCCTCCCCACCCAGCTCTCCCCCTGCCATTTCCATCCCTTCCCCGAGCTGTCTCAGCTCTCCCTGCCATGTCCTGAAACCTCTGGATGGCCTCATGCATAGCAGCTCTGCCCTTTGAGGGACATTTCTTTGGCCTCATCTCCACTCTGAACCTTCCAAGCTGCACTTTGTGAAGGTTTTTGTCTCCTCCCACTCCCCAGAAGAGCTCCATTCTCTCTGAAACCACCCTTCAGCCCTGTGCACACTGCTATGGCAGTGCCCTAAGCCTCCATTCACCAGGCTGAAGCAGTCCAGGTCCCTCACCCTGTCCACAGAGATGTCAACCCCCATCCTGGCAGACCTCCTCTGCAGCCTCTGCAGTTCCTCCTTTCTCTATCAGACTGCAAAGTCCAACACCCCAACACCAAGCATCCAGATGTGGCCACAGCAGTGCTGAGTCCGGCGGAGGACTGTTGGCCAAACCTATGTCTTGTGACAAACCCAAGAGATTCCAAAACATGTAGTGAAAGGGGAAGAGAACATCTCCTGCCAAGCTGATGGAATGAGAAACTCAAGAGCCTCCAAAAAGCAAAAGAAAGAAGGGAAAAGAACCTCAGGAAAGCCTTTCTCAGTACTGCTCTATGAAATGCAAACAGGCCTTAGGTCTGGCCCTTGAAATGGGAGCTTAGGAGAATACAGAGGCTTAGGGACTGCTCATTAAGGTAACATTTGCCCCAGCTCTTCCCAGAGGGGTCCTGGCTCTCCCCTGTTCTGCTTCCTGAAGCAGACCAGCACCCACACATGCCCTGCACTCTAACAGCCATGCAAACAGAGGTGACCAAGCTCAGGGTTATTGCTCCAACCAACTTCTTGAGACTGAAGCCCAAGGCAGGAATGCACAACCATAGCCAGGCCCAGAGCTGTGAGAAGCCCCAGCTGGTGTCTTCCTTTTGCACTTCATGCAGAATCTGCTTTCTTCCCATATCTCACTGATCATAGAATGGGCTGGGATGGAAGGGAACTCCAAAGGTTATCTTGTTCAACCTTCCCAGGGACATCCTCAACTAGATCAGGTTGCCCAGAGCCCTGTCAAGCCTCGCCTTGAATATCTCCATGGATAGGATCCCAACCCCTGCCCTTGGCAACCTGTTCCAGTGTTCCACTACCCTCATGGTGCAGAACGAGTCTTGTCTCCTACTTCCTGCACAATCCTGCTTTGTTCCCATCTCTCACCCATGTCTATGGATGTCCTTCTTCTCTGATCCATGGAAACACAACAGCTTGTGTTCAGTGCTGTGCCCACTCCTCCTTCTGAGGCAGATCTTGCCTGGAGCCAATCTCTCCTGAGCAGCTATTTCT
Source organism: Colaptes auratus (assembly GCA_015227895.2). Classification (NCBI taxonomy): domain Eukaryota; kingdom Metazoa; phylum Chordata; class Aves; order Piciformes; family Picidae; genus Colaptes; species Colaptes auratus. The sequence continues at coordinate 862,491 of CM037645.1, forward strand.
GCAACCTGTTTCACTCCTCCCTGGGAAGCTGATCCTGCACCTGCAGTCCTGTTCCAGAGGACTGGAAGAGCAGAGATCTTCACCATGGCCATTTCTGCTTCACTTTCTCCTAAGCAAGGCAGAAAGCATCAGGCAAAGCTGTGCCAAGCAGAGGCCCTTTCCTGTGCAGCATTGTTTCATTTGTGCCATTTCACATCTCCTTGGACCCAACTTTGAGTCTCTCACTGATCAGCCACAGTTGTATTTTGGAGCACTGCCCCAGGGGCACAGATTCCTGACCAGCTGAGAGGTAATCTTTTCCTGCCTTTACTGCCACATCTCCAATACTTTCCTCCTGGTGCTGCCCACCCTGTGTGTTTCTTCTGTATTATGGGATAGTGACAGCCTGGATGGATGCACACGCTGAGTGTTTTTCCCACAGAGGTGCCTTGACTTCAGGCAATCAATGTTTGCTAATCAGTTATGTTGAATCTCTGGACACATTTGGAATCTCTCTTCTTTGGATCAGGAATAGTCCCCCCCAGAGAAGCATCTCAGTTTCCAGTTGGAAATGGCCTAAGAAGAGCAGGGAAGCTGAAACTGCTTCTGGTCCTCCTGAAGGGACTCCCAAAGCATCTTCACAAGATGCAAGGGACCCCGGTCAGAATTAGAAAGACTCTGCCTCCAACCAGATGGAGGGGAGAGACAAATTGGTTTGTTGGACTGTACAGAACCAATGGCCTGGCATGTTGAACCCATGAGAGGGTAAAGCTTTAGTAGATACAGGTGCCCAGAGTGCTCTGACACCATCAAACTATGAGGGGTGGAACCCATCTGTGTTTCTGGTGTGACAGGAGGATCCCCACACCTGGATGTGTACTGGGATGCAAGTCACAGTTTGCTTTCACTTGGAAGTGTGGAAGGAATAGAATAGAATAGAATAGAATAGAATAGAATAGAATAGAATAGAATAGAATAGACCAGGTTGGAAGAGACCTTTGAGATCGTCAAGTCCAACCTATCATCCAACACCAGCTAATCAACTAAACCATGGCACCAAGCTCCCCATCCAGTCTCTTCCTAAACAATTCCAGTGATGGTGACTCCACCACCTCCCTGGGCAGCACATTCCAATGCCCAATCACTCTTTCTATGAAGAACTTCTTCCTAACATCCAGCCTAAACCTCCCCTGGTGCAGCAGTCACTGTATTTGATTGCCCCAGAGGCGGAAACACAGCCCCAGCATTTGGACTGGGCATGGACTGATCCAGACTGTGCTGGAACAGAGTGGAGCTGCAGAGCACCTGCAGTGAGCAGCCCGCTGTGTACTGCAAAGCGACCTCCTGTGAAGTGAGAGTGCACAGTGCCTGAGGTGTGCTGTGATTGCTGCTAGGCATGGCACAGATGGCACACACAGAATGAGGGGTTGGGAATGTCATAGGTTAAGTTGAAAATTTGCTGCCATTACTCCACACCATCCTGCTTCATGCTACCTTCACAGGGACAGTGCTGGCTGGAGCAAATTACTACAGGGCTTGAAGTTCAGATTGCAACATCAGAGGCTTCCTGTTCTGTTTGCTGCTGTTGGCTTCTGGCTATCAGGTGCTGGCTCTTTGGTGAGGGGGAAGGCTGTAGGGGTTTAACTCCTGGCTGCTGCTGGCTGCTGTTGCTCACTGCTGTTCTCCTTTCTGCAAACAGCTTCAGGTCAGTGTGCATTATGGGATCTCCTTTGGATTCAACTCTTTTGATCTTATCTCAAGTCCTTATCTCAAAAACCAAAGGGTTTTTTGATTTGGGTATGCGTTATTTTTCTCCCACTTCTGTCTTTTGGGGGAACAGGCAGCTTAACCTCTTCTCAGCTCATCAACCTGTTCCAGCCCCATAGTGGAAAGCCAACAGAAGCTTTCTGAGTTCTTCCAAAGATCTCCATGAGATTCCCCCTACACCCTCCACAGAGCCCAAAAGTCAATCCTAGGACCATCCAAATCCCAACCACCTAAGATAACCTGAAAGCCCCTGAAGAATGCCTCTGAGATGTCCCTCAATACTCCTCCAAGAACCCTATTTTCCCCTCCCTGAACTAGGCACAGAGCTCCACCCCATTCCTTGGGAACAAATGCCCCCAAAATTTGGGCACTGTTGCAGGGATGTCTGAAATAAAAGCAAACAGAGAGGATTTGGGTAACTTTTATGTTTTATTGACACAATTGGGCAATGGACAGAGGGGTTCTTACCCAGAGAGACACAAACCCTGGCAAATCTCAGCCCAGCTCCACTGGGAGCTCCAGCTGTGGTAACTCAACACTGTAATTGTTCTCATTAGCAATAATTGGTGTTCAGAAGAGGAGGAGGTGTTTGTTCCTGCCAGAGTCCCCAGCTGTGGTAACTCACACTGAAATGCAGAGAAGGGAGAGGTGTTTGTTCCTGCCAGAGTCCCCAGCCTCTCAGAAATGCAGAGGAGAAAGAGGTGATTTGGGTGCTGGAAAGGCCCTTTCAGAGGGGTTATGATTATCCCAACAGATTCTAGGCGGATCTATTTATGCCTCCCTTCCAGTGAAGGCTGATCTCTAGTGCTGGAGCAGCGGTGCTTGTTGAGATTTCCCTTCTGGTTGAAGCTCTTGCCGCAGTCAGGGCAGGTGAAAGGTTTCTCACCAGTGTGCACACGACGGTGCTGGGTGAGATAGGAGCTACAGGTGAAGCTATTGCCGCAGTCAGGGCAGGTGAAAGGCTTCTCTCCGGTGTGCACACGACGGTGCCTGGTGAGGTTAGAGGTCCGGGAGAAGGCCTTACCGCAGTCAGCACAGCTGTATGGTTTGTCACCACTGTGGGTGAGTTGGTGCCGCATGGCTTCAGTGGTCGTGGTGAAGCTCTTACCACACTCACCACAGGGGAACAGCTTCTCTCCAGTGTGAATGCGGTAGTGGATGGCGAGGGTGGTGCTGGTTTTGAAGCTCTTGCCACAGTCCGTGCAGATGAAGGACTTCTCGGTGCTGTGCACACTGCGGTGCTGGCGGAGGGCAGAGCTGTGAGTGAAACTCTTGCCACAATCGTCACAGCTGTATGGTCTCTCACCGGTGTGGGTGCGGCGGTGCCGGCTGAGGGTGGAGTACCTGCTGAAGCTCTGGCCGCAGTCACCACAGGTGAAAGCCTTCTCCCCAGTGTGGGTGACGCAGTGCCGGATGAGCTCAGAGTTCCAGCTGAACCTCTTGCCACAGTCACCACAGACAAAGGACCGGGTGCCAGAGGAGTGGCAGTGGTGCTTCATCAGCTCTGAGCCAGGTGGGAAGCTCTGCCCATACTCAGGGCACTGATTCAGCCAAATGGGTGGCACTGAGGGACCTGCTCTGGCTTCATCCTCCTCCATACATTCCGTCTCCTCCTCATCCTGGTCACCTTCATCCTCATCATTATCCTCCTCTTCATACTCATCCTCCTCATAGTCATCATTCTCAGCATCATCATCCTCCATCTTGTAATAATTTTCCTCCTCCTCCTCTCTCTTGGGGCTGCATGTTGCCCGCTCCAACTTGATCTCTGGGTGCAGCTTGTCCTCCCGTCTCTTGTCTGGGTCCTTCTGTGAGGCCATACTGTGGGAGGAAGGGGTCACAGTTTTGCAATAGGGAAGATGGAAGCACCAGATCCCAGGGCCTCAAACCCTCAGATCCTGCCTGGGTAATGACAGTCCCTGACTCCCAACACCTCCCAACACCCAGCTGGAGGAAAGAATGCAGAGGGGATCACAAACCTGCAGTTTTTGCCAGTGTAGGATGAGACCTCTAATATCTGTGCTGAGACCCCAGGTTCCTGTGATCAGTGCCCTGAAGTAACCTGGGACTTACAAGTGGTCTTATCTCTCTCTCTTTGAGCCTGGCAACATTGGCAGGGTGGTTCCTGGCCCACACCCTGTCCTTTGATCTCTCCTGGCTCAGAAAATGGAGGCAGCAGCACTGACCAAGGAAGAGCAAACCACCTCCAACCTTCACCAACCACCCTCCACATCCCAACCCCAAACATCACCTCCTGCACACAACTGACCCCCACCAGCCTGGGGAGTTCCCAAACTCCAACACCTGATGTACCTCAGAGCCTCTGGAAAGGTGAAATGTGCTGGGCAGGAGGAGTTGGAGGAGGTTGAGAGGTGCCATGGGGCTGCCACACTCTGGGTTCCTTACCTGCTGTGCTGCTCCAAGGGGCAGATCTGCAAACTGCTCTTCCCCAGCACACAGGGGCAGAGATGAGGGAGAAAGAGGAACACAGCTCCTGACAGAGAGAAACAAAGGGCTCAGAAGAGAGCACTGACCAGCAAGGGATGGCTCAGCACTGCCCAGGACCAGGCAGCACAGCTCAGCCCTGCTGGGAGCAGCTCCCAAGCCCAGCAGCACAGGCACAGCACACAGCCAGGGCTGATCAAGATGGGAGGCCTCAACAAGGGCAGACTCAGCTCCTTGCCCACCACACAGCCCCCAGCACACAGCTGCAGGCCAGCACCACAACACAGCTGCCTCCACACAGCCTCTCCCAGGCCTTGCCTGCAGCTTCCTCCCACTGCCTGCCCAGGCCTCTGCTGCCTGCAGCTGCATTTGCCAGCAGACCTTGCTCTGGCCCCACCTCTCCTCCCTGGCCCTGCCCCCACCACACCCACTCTGTGCTCAGCTCTGCCCTGCATACACCTCTCTGCTGCCCACTCCCCAAGAGAAGATCACAGCAGCCCTGAAGACACACAAAAAGGGAGATGCATGATCTCTGGAGATGCAGCAAAGGGGGAAGGGACTTGGGCAACTTCTTGCTAAACCTCTTCAGCCCTCACTGGGATGCAGGAGGAGTCTCTGTCTCCTGCCCAAACCTGACACCTCCAGCACCCTTCACACACCTGCAGCCCAAAGGGACTCAGTGGAAAGGGTTTGGCTTCCTCCTCTCCCTGACCATTTCTCTCAGCTTTCTCTTTGCAGTTCTCCTGGAGCTGCCACTCCACATCCCCAAGAGAAAATGAGGTTTGCTGGAAGGGCACAGTGCCCCTGGGCTGTTGTTCATCTCCCAGCTGACACATGCAGAGCTGCAGCACAATTCATTCCTTCTACCTCCTGAAATGCTGCCAGATTCTGCACACATTTGCCACCTGGGCCCTGGATCCTCTCCTCTTTTTGGGGGGACAAGGCCTAATTCCTGCATGAGGACTACCAGTCCCTTCCTTCATTCCCAGCCCATCTACATTCCTGCTGACTTGGCTGTCCCATGCCCCTGTGTCCCCCACCTCCACCACCACTGCAGCTGGAAGGGTGGAGTGGGAAATGCTGTGGCTGAGGAAGCATCTAAGGAACTGGGCTGGAAGCAGGAGCACAGGAAGGGAAGGGGCCGGAGACTAAAGGCTGGGATCAGCTGGAGGGCTGAAAGAACAGCACCAAGCCAAGGGGGGTTACAGATGAGGGCAGGGGAGGGAACCTGCAGCCACTTCATGCAGCAATACAATACAATAAACCAGGTTGGAAGAGACCTTCAAGATCATTGCGTCCAACCTATCAACCAATCCAACCCACCTAAACAACTAAACCATGGCACCAAGCACCCCATCAAGTCTCCTCCTGAACACCTCTAATGAAGGTGACTCCACCACCTCCCTGGGCAGCCCATCCCAATGGGCAATCACTCTCTCTGTATAGAGCTTCTTCCTAACATCCAGTCTAAACCTGCCCTGGTGCAGCTTGAGACTGTGTCCTCTTGTTCTGGTGCTGCTTGCCTGGGAGAAGAGGCCAAGCCCTGCCTGTCTACAACCTCCCTTCAGGTAGTTGTAGAGAGCAATAAGGTCACCCCTGAGTCTCCTCTTCTCCAAGCTAAGCAACCCCAGCTCCTCAGTGTCTCCTCATAGGGCTTGTGCTCCAAACCCCTCACCAACTTTGTTGGCCTTCTCTGGACACGTTCCAGCAAGTCAACCTCCTTCCTAAACTGAGGGGCCCAGAGCTGGACACAGGATTCAAGGTGTGGCCTAACCAGTGCAGTGTACAGGGGCAGAATCACCTCCCTGCTCCTGCTGGCCACACTGTTCCTGATGCAGGCCAGGATGCCATTGGCCTTCTTGGCTGTCTGGGCACACTGCAGGCTCATGTTCAGCCTCCCATCAACCAGCACCCCCAGGTCCCTCTCTGCCTGGCCGCTCTCCAGCCACTCTGCCCCCAGCCTGTAGCACTGCCTGGGGTTGCTGTGGCCAATGTGCAGAACCTGGCACTTGGATGTGTTCAATCTCCTGCCCTTGGCCTCTGCCCATCTGCCCAGCCTGTCCAGGTCCCTCTGCAAAGCCTCTCTGCCCTCCAGCAGATCAACTCCTGCCCCCAGCTTGGTGTCGTCCGCAAATTTACTGATGATGGACTCGATGCCCTCATCCAGATCATCAATAAAGATGCTGAAGAGCATGGGGCCCAGCACCGATCCCTGGGGCACACCACTGGTGCCTGGCTGCCAGCTGACTGTGGCACCATTCACCACCACTCTCTGGGCTCGGCCCTCCAGCCAGTTCCTAACCCAATGCAGTGTGCTCCCATCCAAGCCATGGGCTGCCAGCTTGGCCAGGAGTTTGCTGTGGGGGACGGTGTCAAAGGTCTTGCTGAGGTCCAGGTAGACCACATCCACAGCCTGCCCCACATCAACCAGGCGGGTCACCTGATCATAGAAGGAGATCAGGTTGGTCAGGCAGGACCTGCCCTTCCTAACTCCATGCTGGCTGGGCCTGATCCCTTGGCCATCCTGTAAGTGCTGTGTGCTCGCACTCAAGATGACCTGTTCCATACTCTTGCCTGGCACTGAGGTCAGGCTGACAGGCCTATCATTCCCTGGCTCTTCCAACTGGCCCTGCTTGTGGATGGGCACCACGTTGGCAGCTTCCAGTCTTCTGGGACCTCTCCAGTGAGCCAGGACTGCTGAAAAATGATGGAGAGTGGCTTGGCAGCTCATCTGCCAGCTCTCTCAGCACCCTAGGATGGATCCCGTCTGGTCCCATGGACTTGTGAGGGTCCAAGCAGCTGAGAAGATCTCTAACTACCCCATCCTGGAACACAGGGAAACTCTGCTGCTCCCTGGCTCCTTCTGCCAGCTCTGCAGCCAGCTGTCTGGAAGACATTCTGTCCTGCTAGTAAAAATTGAGGCAAAGAAGGTGTTAAGTACCTCTGCCTTTTCTTCATCCTTTGTTACAATGTTCCCCTCCGTGCCCACCAAGCAGTGGAGGTTGTCCTTGCCCTTCCTCTTGCTATTAATATATTTATAGAAGGACTTTTTGTTGTCCTTCACAGCAGAGGCCAGTCTAAGTTCCAAATGTGCTTTTGCCTCCCTACTTTTCTTCCTACATGACCTAGCAACATCCCTAAACATTTCATGGGTTGCCTCCCCTTGCTTCCAAAGATGGTACACCCTCTTTTTTTCCCTTAGTTCTTTTAGAAGTTCATTACTCATCCAGGCTGTCTGCCCTGGGGCTCATCTTCCAGCACGTTGGCACAGCCTGTTCCTGCGCTTTCAAGAGTTCTGCCTTGAAGCAGCTCCAGCTCTCCTGGACCCCTTTATTTTTAAGGGCTGTTTCCCAAGGAACCTTCTGAGTTAGTAGCTTGAAGTTTGTCCTCCAGTTTGTCCTCCCCACCTGGAGTACTGCGTCCAGTTCTGGAGCCCCTATTCCAAGAGGGATCTGGAGGTGCTGGAGGGTGTCCAGAGAAGGGCCACGAGGATGATCAGAGGGCTGGAGCACCTCTCCTATGAGGACAGACTGAAGGAGTTGGGGCTGTTCAGTCTGGAGAAGAGAAGGCTCCCAGGTGACCTCATTGTGGCCTTCCAGTATCTGAAGGGGGCCTACAAGAAGGCTGGGGAGGGACTTTTCAGACTATCAGGGAGTGATAGGACTAGGGGGAATGGGATGAAGCTGGAGGTGGGGAGATTCAGGCTGGAGGTGAGGAGGAAGTTCTTCACCGTGAGGGTGGTGAAGGCCTGGAATGGGTTGTCCAGGGAGGTGGTTGAGGCCCCGTCCCTTGCGGTGTTTAAGACCAGGCTGGACGAGGCTCTGTCCAGCCTGATCTAGGGTAGAGTGTCCCTGCCCATGGCAGGGGGGTTGGAACTAGATGATCCTTGTGGTCCCTTCCAACCCTAACTGAAACTAAACTAAACTAAGTCCAGAGTGGAGGTCTTCTTGCTGCCCCTCTTAGCTTGACTAAATACTGAACACTCAATTATCTCATGGTCACTGGTGCCTAAACACCCTCTGACCACCACATCCCCACCTAGCCCTTCCCTGTTGGTGAAGAGGAGGTCAAGCAGAGCCTCACCCCTGGCAGGCTCACGCAGCACCTGGGATAAGAAGCTGTCCTCCATGCACTCTAAGAACCTCCAAGACTGCCTCCTCTCTGCTGTGCTGAGATCCCAGCAGGTATCAGGCAGGTTGAAGTCGCCCATGAGAACAAGGTCAGGGGATCTTGAGACAGCCTTAAGCTGCCTATAGAATGCTTCATCGACATCTTCCTCCTGGTTGGGTGGTCTATAACAGACTCCAACCAGGATGTCTGCCCTGCTGCTCTTCCCTCTAATTCTCCCCCACAAGCACTCAACCCGATCGTCCTTGATCTCTAGCTCAATGGCATCTAGTGCCTCCCTGCTGTACAGGGCCACCCCTCCACCCCTTCTTCCTTGCCTGTCTCTCCTGAAGAGCCTGTAGCCATCAATTGCAGCGCTCCAGTCATGTGAGTTGTCCCACCACGTCTCTGTGATGGCAACTACAACTGATGAGAGGAAGGGGGACAGAGAGGGAGTGAGACCTCAGGTGACTCCTGCCATAGGTATGGCTGGGCTGTGTGGCTAGGAGCCCTGAGTGCCTGCTTGCGCTGTGCTGGATGGCAGGAGGAGGCAGGGGACTGTCCTGAGCCAGGCAGGGTTTGGGGCTTTGAGCTTCTGGGGTCAGCTGCTGCCAGCACCATTGTAGGCAGGAGCCAGGCAGAGCCACACAGCTGCTGACTAAGCCCTCCCACCCCCTGCAGCCTTCACCCTCCATCTCTCCATCCATTGCTCCATCTCCACTCACTTGCTGCCCTCTCAGAGTCCCCAGAGTCCCACAACATCACCAGGGCTGATCTACACAGCCAGCATGGGCCTCACAGAAGCCCCTGGATGAGAGCATGGAGGAGAATCCCTGTGGTGGGTGCGAGGCACTGGGATGCCTTACACCAGAGCGTAGAGACCTCCCAAAGGGACAGCAGAGTCCAGAGGTACACCAGAAAGTGTCATCTATCTTAGTTCATTCCCACAAGGCCTGCACCCACTCTTTACAACGGAACAGCACAGGCTCTCCAACCTCCTTTGCCCTTCCTCTCGGCTCCCAGGAACATCTTCTGTGATCTCTCTCTGCAGAGGAGCTTTGAGGCCTTGGCAATGCTGCCAACTGCGGCCTGGAGCGGCCTGGCTCACCTGGGAGCTGCCTACCAGAATCTGTAACTGCATCTCTTGGGTATGGGGGGAGGAGGGGCAGAGAGACATGGTGGAGGGGGAAGGCAATTGGGGCCTGGGGTTCTGGCCTGCTTTGGTGGAGCTTTGGAGGAAGCTTTGGCCTGGGGAGGTTGCTTGGGTCCCGTGGCCGAGGCGCACTATGGATTGTTGTGGATTTGATGCTTTGCACTGTAGGATGCAGCTCTGAACAGCACAGCCATGGAAACTGCCCAATTCTATCCAACCCTCTGGGCAGAGCTTTACATGAACTCCTTTGATAAGGCTCAGAGAGCCTCTCTGCCTCCTTAAACCCAAGACAATACCCTGCAGAACACGTTGGAGGAGCTCAAGGGGACAAGCTGCAGAGGTGGCCCAGGGCAACCTCCTGAGGTTCAACAAGAGCAAGGGCAGGGTCCTGCCCCTGGCCTGGGACAATCCTCACAATCAGGACAGGCTGAGGGAGGAGGGGATAGGAAGCAGCCCTGCAGAAAAGGACTGGGGGGTGCTGGTGGACAAGAAGCTGGACAGGAACAGACAGGGTGAGCCTGCAGCCCAGAAGGCCAAGGACAGCCTGGGCGGCACCAAAAGCAGCATGGGCAGAGATGGACAGAGGGCAGCCTGGCACTTGGCTCTGCTGAGACTTCACCTGCAGGACTGCAGCCAGCTCTGGAGCCCTCAACACAGGAAGGACATGGGCCTGATGGAGAGGGTCCAGAGGAGGGACACAAAAATGATGAGGGGCTTGGAGCAGCTCTGCTACGAGGACAGGTTGAGGGAGCTGGGGGTGTTCAGCCTGGAGAGGAGAAGGCGGCTCAGGGGAGACCTAAGAGTGACCTTCTGGTACCTGAAGGAGACTACAAGAAGGCTGCAGAGGCACTCTTTGCAAAGCCTGCAGGGACAGCACCAGAGGCAATGGCTTCAAACTAGAGCAGAGCAGATTGAGATTGGATGTGAGGAACAAGTTCTGCACCAGGAGGCTGCTGGAACACTGCAACAGGTTGCCCAGGGAAGGGGTTGAGGTCCCATCCCTGGAGGTGTTCAAGGTGAGGCTGGACAGGGCTCTGGGCAACCTGATCTAGTGCAGGATGTCCCTGCTGACTGCAGAGGGGCTTGGACTGCATCACCTTTGCATGTCCTTTCCAACCCAAACCACTCTAGGATTCTAAGTGCAGCCTCATGGCAGAGGAGGAAAAAGATGAGGCAGAGGAGGAAAAAGATGAGGCAGAGGAGGAAAAAGATGAGGCAGAGGAGGAAAAAGATGAGGCAGAGGAGGAAAAAGATGAGGCAGAGGAGGAAAAAGATGAGGCAGAGGAGGAAAAAGATGAGGCAGAGGAGGAAAAAGATGAGGCAGAGGAGGAAAAAGATGAGGCAGAGGAGGAAAAAGATGAGGCAGAGGAGGAAAAAGATGAGGCAGAGGAGGAAAAAGATGAGGCAGAGGAGGAAAAAGATGAGGCAGAGGAGGAAAAAGATGAGGCAGAGGAGGAAAAAGATGAGGCAGAGGAGGAAAAAGATGAGGCAGAGGAGGAAAAAGATGAGGCAGAGGAGGAAAAAGATGAGGCAGAGGAGGAAAAAGATGAGGCAGAGGAGGAAAAGAGATGAGGCAGAGGAGGAAAAGATGAGGCAGAGGAGGAAAAAGATGAGGCAGAGGAGGAAAAAGATGAGGCAGAGGAGGAAAAAGATGAGGCAGAGGAGGAAAAAGATGAGGCAGAGGAGGAAAAAGATGAGGCAGAGGAGGAAAAAGATGAGGCAGAGGAGGAAAAAGATGAGGCAGAGGAGGAAAAAGATGAGGCAGAGGAGGAAAAAGATGAGGCAGAGGAGGAAAAAGATGAGGCAGAGGAGGACAATGAAGAGGACAAGGTCAAGGAGGAAGAGAACAAGAAGAATGCTTAAAAAGGTCTTAAAATGCCTAACAAAACCCCCAAAATCACCAAAATCTCTTCCAAGTCCTCCAAAACTCTGCCAAATTCCTTGAAAGCTCTTCAAGCTCTGCAGAGTTCATCCTGAAGAGAGCTGAGGCAGTTTCTAGGCTCAGGGATGTGTTGCACATGCTTCACAAATGCTCAAGAAGCTTTCCAAGTGCCCTCAAAACCATCAGCACGGCTCTGCTGGCACAGAATGCCAGGCTGCAAGGGACCCCAAGGCTCAGCTGCTCCAACCTTGCCAGCTGACTCTGGACTTGAAAGGAGCTGGCCCAGCCCCCTGCCAAGCTGAGCCTTCCAACTCTGCCCTGCAGGGGAATCCACCACTGCCCTGGGGAGATGATTCCAAAGGCTGACTGGGAGGGGAAAGCTTTTGCCTCTGCAGGCCACTGTTCCACTTCAGCTCAACTCCTGCAGCAGCTCTTTGAGATCTGCCTTTTGAGCATCACAAACTGAATCCCTGCAGTGAAAAGCAGCTCAGCTTCAACTTCCAACTGGCTGAACTCTCCCATTTTAAATTCAAGGCAGGGGCCAAGCTCACATCCAGCAACTAAGTTGAGAACAACATCCCAAGCTCAGAGCCAGCCATCCAGCTCAGAGCCAGGCCAAAAGTGCAGAATCAGCTCCAAAGGTCAGACCCAGATCAAAAGTGTTGGACCAGCTCCCAAGCTCAGAGCCAGGCCCCAAGCTCTAGAACCAGCAAATAAGCTCAGAACCATTTCCCAAGCTCAGACCCAGCTCCCATGGTCAGAACCAGCTCCAGAGCTCAGACCCAGTTCAAAAGTGCAGAACCAGATCCCAAGCTCAGATGCAGCCCCCAGGCTCAGACCAATATCTCAAGCCCAGAAGCAGCCCCCAAGCTCACAGCCAGGTCAAAAGGGCAGAACCATATCCAAAGCTCAGATGCAGCTACCAAGCTCAAGAATCAGCCACTAAGCTTGGACACGGCTCCCAGGCTTGAACCCAGATCAAAATGCAGAACTAGCTCCCAAGCTCAGAGCCAGCCCCCAAGCTCAGACCAAGATCAGAAGTGCAGAACCAGATCCCAAGCTCAGAAGCAGTTTCCATGTTAGAAAGCAGCTCCAAAGCTCAGACCAGGCCCTCAAGCTCAGGTCCAGATCAAAAGTGCAGAACCAGATCCCAAGCTCAGATGCAGCTACCAAGCTGAAGAACCAGCAAATAAACTCACACCTCAGAGCCAGTTTCACAACTTTGCTTCTCTCAAGTTCCATTCATTGCAGTTCTGCTGAGCGTCCAAATTCAAGCATTCAGAGAATGCTTTGGGCTGGAAGGGACCCCAAAGATCAGACAGCTCCAACCCCCTGCCATGGACACAGACACCTTCCACCACACCAGGCTGCTCAAGCCCTCATCCAGCCTAACCCTCAACACATCCAGGGAAGGGGCAGCCAGCACCAACCTGGGCAACCTGCTCCAGGCTCTCACCACCCCCACTCCAAACAATTTCCTCCCAAGCTCCACTCCAAACCTGCCCTCCTCAACCTTCAATCCAGTCCCCCTCATCCCATCACTCCCAGCCCCTCACAAAAGTCCCTTCCCAGCTCTCCTGCAGCCCCCAGCAGCTACCACAAGGCTACTCCAAGCTCTCCCCACAGCCGCCTTCTCTCCAGCCTCAACAGCCCCAACCCTTACAGCCTACCCCCACAGGGCAGGTGCCACACCCAGCTCCCAAGCTCACATCCAGCTCCTATGCTCACCTCCTCCCAAGCTCAGAACCATTCCCAATCTCACAACCTGCTCAAAAGCTCAATCCACTTCCCAAGCTCAGAGCCAGCTCCCAAGCCAAAAAACAGCTCACATGCTCAGAACCACTTCCCAAGATAAGAGCCAGGAACTAAGGTCAGAACATCCTAAGTTCTGAAACAGCTCTCTAGCTCAGACCCAGATCAAAAGTGCACACCCAGACTCTAAGCTCAGACGCAGCAACCAAGCTCAGGAACCAGCAAATAAGATCAGAAGCAGCTCCCAAGCTCAAATCCAGCAACAAAGCTCAGAACCACTTCTCAAGCTCAATAACAAGCAAATAAGCTCAGACCCAGGACCCATGCTCAAGAACCAGCAACTAAGCTCACAGCCAGATCAAAAGTACAGACCCAGCCCCCACTTTTACAACCAGCCACTATGGTCAGAGCAATATCCCAAGCTCACCCCACAGCCTGCCCCTCTCCAGCCTCAACAGCCTCTGGGTGCACCAGAGCTGCACACAGCACTCCAGCTGGGAGCACAGAATGCTGCCAGCAGAAAAACCATTGCAGCAAAAGCCTCAAGCTGTGCTCAGCTTCCAAACCAAAGGGAGCTGAACTTGTCCACAAGAGAAAGGACCAAACTGAGACTGAGACCAAACTGAGACCAAGAGACTGAGCCAACACCCAAGGCTGCACAAAACAACCAGCAACAGCTTCAAGCAACAGCAGACCTGGAGCTGGGCTGCAAAGCTCTAGAGAAGGAAACCACTCCAGAAGGGCTCCAGTGCCCCAGGGGTTGAAAAGCCCAGGCTGGCAATCCCCTCCTGCAGAAGGAAAGGTTGACTTGGCCACAAGAAGCCAAACACTTCCCCACACCAATCCATGCACACCACTTGACCTTCAACCTCCTTGAAGCCCTTTGCTGGCAGCAGCACTTCCTCAGCCCACAGCTCCAGCAACACAACAAGGCCTTGAAGGCTCTCCTGCACTCCACACCTCTCAGCCACACCCACACACCTTTGCCACCCACAAGCCAAGAAGCTTCCTTCTCACCACTTCCCTTTCCAAGCCTCACCTCCCTTTGGCCCTCTAAGGATACACAAACTAACCCCAAAAGGCTCCAGCTGACAGCACTGCTTGCAAGAATCCCAGGCAATTCCAAGGGAAGGCTATGAGCCCAGAGGGGAAACCCAAACCTTTCCCCTCTCCACAGGGCTCTCTCCCATTTCCCATTCTGGTCAGCACCTGCAGCACCTAAGATGCATTTGCTCTGGGGCAGCTTCCTCTCACAGCCACACAGATCTCTGGCCTGGAAAAGACCTCTCTGAGCATTGAGGCCAACTGGCAGCCTCAGCACCACCAGGGACAGCAAACCATGGCCCCATGGCCACACCTTGCTGCAACACCTCCAGGCATGGCCACTCCACTGCCTCCCCGGGCAGCCTCTGCCAGGCCCTGACCACTCAGGCACCAAACTCATTCCTCCTCCTCTCCAACCTAAGCCTCCCCTGGCACAATTCCAGGCCACTTCCTCTCCTGCTAGCACCTGAGACTAGGCACAAGAGCCCAACCCCCACCTCACTGCAGCCTCCTTGCAGGCAGCTCTAGAGGACAAGCAGGTCTCCCCTCAGCCTCCTCTTCTCCCTCACCTGCTCCTCTCAGCCCTGCTCTCCAGACCCTTCCCCACCATCCTTGCTCTACTCTGGACCTGCTCCAGACCCTCAAAGTCCTTCTTGTAGTCAGGGGCACAAAACTGACCCCAGCATTCCAGGGGTGGCCTCCCCAGGGCCCAGGACAGGAGGACAATCCCTGCCCAGGCCCTGCTGGACACAGCATTGCTAAGCCTTGCAGAGCACTGCAATTGCCTTGCCCACTTGCAGCAATCATTTCCTTCCCTTCCCATCTCATTGCACAGCAAAGAGCAGCAATGCAATTGCTTTGTCTTCTTCTGAAGCTCCTCCAAGGAAGCTGCAGGACTTCTCACCACCAAAAAAAAACCAAGAACAGGCTGCCCCCAGGCCAATCCAAACCTTTCAGTCCAATTTAATGCAGTTCCTCAGCCACAAGCAGACGCTCAACATCTCAGCCTCATTTGGTTGCCTTCCAGCAAGCATTTCCCCAGCGGCAGAGCAGCTGAAGCAGAGCAGTCTGCACAGCCAGACCGCCCCACAGCCGACACCAGCCCCAGGCGCTCCTAAGCTCAGGCTCAGCACAGCACCCACGCCTGACACCCCCACGGCACCCAGCACACAGCCTGCCCACAGCTCCCCCCCATGCGCCTGGCCCTCAGCCCAGCCGCTGCCCTTCAGCACAGCAGCCGCCCGGCAGCTGCCAGCACAAAGCCTCCAAACCCCCAGGGCTCCCCCACACCCCCCCACAGCAGCCTCTGCTGCAAGCCACACCCCACGCTCACCACCACCTCTCCTGCACACAGCAGCCCCCACAGCGCCGCCCACAGCTCAGCTCTGCTGCCAGCCCAGCCCCCAGCACAGGGACACAGGGACACAGGGCCAGCCCCTGCAGCCCACCAACGGCTCCGCCTGCAACACAGCAGCAGCCAAAGGGGGCCTGCAGCTGCCCCTAGCAGGGGGATTCAGCAGCACAGGCAACCCCCAAACACACCCACCCCGACCCAAACCCACCCACGCACCCACAAGCCCACACACGACACCCACCCACCCCCAACACCTCTGTCCTACCCCACACACACCCCCACAGACACACACACCCCCCAACTCCCCACACCACACCCCCCCACAGCTACCCACACACTGCCCACAGACACACACAGCAGCTGCAGGGGGTGGGAGCAAGGCCACCCCAGCCACAAAAATTGGGCCAGGAGGCAGTGGGGTGACGTGAGCCTGGTGGGTTTGGATCTGAAGGAGGGCATGGACCTGATGGAGCAGCAAAAATGATCAGGGGGGGTTGGAGCACCTCTGCTGCAAGGGCAGGCTGAGGGAGCTGGGGTGTTCAGGATGGAGAAGAGAAGGCTCTGGAGTGGGACACCTTAAAGCAGCCTTCCAGTACCTGAAGGGGCTGCAGGAGAGCTGGGGAGAGACTGTTTGCAGAGGCCTGCAGTGACAGGGTGAGGGACAATGCTTTGGAGTGAGAGCAGAGCAGATTCAGATTGGATGCGAGGAGCAAGTTCTGCACTGTGAGGCTGCTGGAACACTGCCACAGGCTGCCCAGGGAGAGGTGCTTGTGGCCACATCCCTGGAGATACTCAAGGTGAGGCTCAACAGGGCTCTGGGCAACCAGAGAGCAGCCAGGCAGGAAGGGACCTAGGGGTACTGATTGACAGCCAGCTCAACATGAGCCAGCAGTGTGCCCAGGTGGCCAAGAAGGCCAATGGCATCCTGGCCTGCATCAGGAAGAGTGTGGCCAGCAGGAGCAGGGAGGTCATTCTGCCCTGTGCTCAGCACTGCTTAGGCCACACCTTGAGTCCTGTGTCCAGTTCTGGGCTCCTCAGTTTAAGAAGGACATTGAGAGACTTGAAGGTGTCCAGAGAAGGGCAACAAGGCTGGGGAGGGGTCTGGGGCACAGCCCTGGGAGGAGAGGCTGAGGGAGCTGGGGTTGCTTAGCCTGGAGAAGAGGAGGCTCAGGGGAGACCTTCTTGCTCCCTCCAGCTCCCTGCAGGGAGGTTGTAGCCAGGTGGGGGTTGGTCTTGTCTCCCATGCTCCCAGCACCAGAACAAGAGGACACAGTCTCAAGCTGTGCCAGGGGAGGTTTAGGTTGCAGGTGAGGAAGAAATTCTTCCCAGACTGGCCCTGGGGATGTGCTGACCAGGGAGGTGGTGGAGTCCCCATCCCTGGAGGTGCTTAAGAGGAGCCTGGATAAGGCTCCAATCCCTTCCACACAACTCACCCCCACCCACCTGGGGGTCCCACAGCCTCCTACCACAGCTGATGTCCCTCAGGATTGGTGAAATGTGATGGGCAGGGGGGGCCTGGAGGGGACCTCATCAGCAAAGGGCTGGGGTCCTGCTGTTGTCCCTGTCTGGGTTCTTCACCTGCTGGGCTGCTCCAAGGGGCAGATCTGCAAACTCTGCAGACCACTACAAACTCTGCAGACCCCCTGCAGACCCTGCTCTTCCCCAGCCCAGAGGGTCAGGGCTGATGGAGAGAGAAGGACCCAGGCCCTGCCAGAGAGAAGGAAAGGGCTCAGAGGAGAGGACTGAACTCCCAGGGATGGCTCAGCACTGCCCAGGACCATGCAGCACAGCTGAACCTTGCTGGGGGGCAGCCCCCAAGCCCAGCAGCACAGGCACAGCAGACAGGGAGGAAGGGCTGCTGAAGGTGGGAGGCCTCAGCAAGTGCAGGCTCAGCTCCCTGCCCAGCACACAGCTGCAGGGCAGCACCACAAGAGAGCTGCCTCCAGGCAGCCTCTCCCAGGCCCTGCCTGCAGCTGCACTGGCCAGGAGCTGTTGCTCTGGCTCCAGATCTCCGCCCTGCTGCTGCCCACAGACCCCAACCCCACCAGCTCTGTGCTCAGCTCTGCCCTGCAGGCACACCCCCCCCCCCCAGCAGGGCCCTCTCTGTGGTGCCCACTCCCCAAGAGGAGATCAGAGGAGCCCTGAGGACACAGAGAAAGGGAGGTTCCTGCTCTCTGCAGATGCAGGGAAGGGGGAAGGGACTTGCCCAGCTTCTTGCTAAACCTCTTCAGCCCTCACTTCAATCCTGGCAGCTCCAGCACCACCCCCACACTCATGCAGCATAAAGAACCTCAACTCAAAGGGGGTTTTGCTTCCTTCTCTCCCTGCCCCTTTCTCTCAGCTTTCTCTCTGGAGTTCTCCTGGAGAACTCCACATCCCCAAAGGGAAGATGAGCTTTGACAGGAGGGCACAGTGCCCAGGGGCTGCTGTGCATCTCCCAGCTGCCACATGCAGAGCTGCAGCACAATTCACTCCTTTGCTCCCCTGGAGTGCTGCCAGGTTCTGGCACTTCCTGCACACACAGCTTCCAGCTGGGCACTGGATCCCTTCCCCCTTGGGTGGGGGACAAGGCCTAATTCCTGCCTGACCACCCCCAGGCCCTTCCCTCACTCCCAGCCCATCCCTGTCCCTGGACTCTCTGCTGCCCTGTGGCCCTGGGAGGGGAAAAGCAATGTGGTGGCTGAGGAAGCCTCTAAGGGACCTGGGCTGGAACCAGGAGCACAGGAAGGGAAGGGCCCCGAGGCTGAAGGCTGCGATGAGCTGGAGGGCTCAAGCCAAGGGAGAGGGTTACAGAGGAGGGGTGGGGAGGGACCCTGCAGCCCCCTCACACAGCAACTGAGGAAGGGGGGAACAGAGGGGGAGTGAGAGCTCAGGTGACTCTGCCCTGGGCTGTGGGGTGAGGTGTAAGGAGTGCTCTGAAGAGCATCACCTGCCTCATCCCTGTCATCAGGAACCAGGGCACAGCCTGGGCACAGCCTGGGCTCCCCCCTGGGCCTTGCTCTCAACCCAGGCACTGCCCTATAGCACAGCAGCTGCCAGCACAAAGGCTCCAACCCCCCACGGCTCCCCCAGAGCACCCCCTAGAGCAGCCTCTGCGGCACCCCAGCCCCCACCCTGCCCACGACCCCTGCTGGCCACAGCAGCCCCCAGAGGGCAGCAGCGAGAGGGGGGCTGGGGGGCCAGGGCCAGCCCCTGCAGGGCCCCAATGGCTCCTGCTGCAACACAGCAGCAACCAGAGAGGGTCTGCAGCTGCCCCTAGCAGGGGGATTCAGCAGCACAAGGAATCCCACCGACCCCCCACCCCAACCCCACCCGCGGCCCCGCAACTGCACAGACGACTCCCAGAACAGCACAGACGACGCCCACCGACCCTGCACCCCACCTCTACCCTACCCCACAGCCCCACCCCCGACCACCCCCAACACCGCAGACCCCCACAGCCGCACAGAGGTCCCCACAATCACAGCGACCCCCCCCCTAACTGCACAGACCCCAAACGCCAAGCTTGCAGAGCTCCCCCGGACCTCACAGACCCCCCCCCGCCGTACCCCACGGACACCCACCCCCGCATATCCCTAGAAGCCCCCCAACCAAACCCCACCGATTCCCCCTAGATCCCCGCAGAGGCTCCCCCCCTGCCCCACCGACCCCTGCCCCACAACCCCTTCCCCAATCCAAGCGACCCTCCCGACTCCTCGCAGGCCCCCAGAGAGCATTCGTTGATCCCCACCCACGACCCCTAACTCAGCCCCAGAGACTCCCTCACCCCACCTGGACCCCGGGACAAGGGGGAAGCAGAGCAGGAGGAGTAAAAGCTCAGCGCACAGGGAGCCGCTGGCCCCGGCAGGCTGCTGGCGAGCAGAGAGCGCTGGGTGGGAGACCCCGGCCCGGCCCCTCCGGCTGCTGCGGCCACGTGTGACGCGGAGAGCGAAGCAGGTCGCAGTCCGGAAAGGAAGTCCCGCCCACGAGCGGGCGGCCGCAGCCAATCAGAAGCGCCAAGGGCGCGGCAGCTCCTCCCCCTCCCCGCTGCCGAGGCACAGCGAGGAGCTGCCGCTGCCGGCCGCCATTGTTGCCGCCTCGTGGCAGGAGGCCGCGGAGCGCTGGAGCAGCGTTTCAGGAAGAACAGCCTTGAGCTCGGCAGTACAGTGCTCTTCCTTTCCATCCACAGCACTTACACGTCAGTCCACTGCCATGGCTACCAAAGTACCTCCTCATTCCAGGCCCTAATGGCCTTCATGTGTGGGAAACTACAAGACTTGCCCCGGATAGTGCTTAACCATCCTTCAGTTCTGAGACAGAACTGAGACTGACTGAACGACACGCCCAACAGCACGTTGTTCATCGCTGTCATTTCTCCCAGTCCTCCACAAGTGCTCTGGGGTCCTCCAAACCCCTCAAACTTCCTCCTGTGGCCCCAAGTCCAGTCTCTCCAGCCTGCAGTCAGAACTTTCTTTCTGACCTGCGTTCAGCTCACAGACTAAGGGAAAAAGATCAAAACCAACCTGAGACCAAACCAATCTGATTGCAACCCGAGAGGCTGCTGCGAGGTCTGGAGGCAAACCCAAGATGTTCCACAGCAGGCAGTGGGAACCTGGGGACTCAAACGACAAGGAAGGAAGGAAAACCTCAAGCCTGATCTTTTCACGCCCCTTTGGGATACTTTTGGGGTGCCAGGGCAGTGCCTGAGGATCCCAGGCAGGTGGTTTGGTTCCCGGGGGGGCAGCTCAGGGCCCTGGGTTCTCACTTTGGTGTCCTGGGGGAACACTCTGAGCTCCAGGAGGCATTTTGGGCTGTGCCTTTGCTCCTCCTGCTTGTGGCAGAGGCCAGCCTGGACTGCCCGGGGGGCCACAGAGGGTGCCGGGGAGGCTGTTTGGGGCTTCAGGACCGGAACTCCCCCCACAGACCCCCAACCAGCCCCACAGGAGCCCAAGCCCGGCCCTGAGATCCCCCTCAGCCCCAGGGGATCCTGATCCCAACCACAGCTTTCCCCCGAGACTCCCAAAGGATCCAGATCACAACCCTCAGCGCCAAGGGATACCAACCCCATACACCCCCCACAGCCCTACCGCTGCCCCCTGCCCCAAACACCAGTCCTGCCAGCCCCCACAGATGCTCTCCCCACATCAACCCCCACAGCTCCTCCTTCTGCCCCTCCAGAGGCTTCCCCCAGCCCCACCCACCCCAACCCCACGAACCCTCCCACAGCCCCACGGAGCCCCCTGCCCCCCACGCCCCTCCCGACCCCCAATTCCACACACGCCCCCAGCAGCCCCACGGAGCCAGACCCTTCCCCGCTCAGCGCTCCCCGGCTCCCTCAGCCCCTCCGCAGCTCACCAGCCGGCAGCTGCCGCTCGCCCGCCAGCACCTCCGGCACTTCTCCCGCGCTCCGGCCCCGCTACCGCTCCCCACGGGGCAGCAACAATGGCGGCCAGAGCCGGCAGTGGCAGCTCCTCGCTGTGCCTCGGCAGCGGGCAGGGGGAGGAGCTGCCGCGCTCCCGGCGCCTCTCATTGGCTGCGGCTTCCCGGGCGTGGGTGGGACTTCCTCTCCGGACCCAGACTCCACCTCCTCTCGGCCGAAACGTGGCCGCTTCGGGGCCTCCATTGCCATGGGCGGCCGACTGCTTCTGCTCCGAGCTCTTCCTCCTTCCTCTTCTTGCTCTACGTCCCTTGCGCCTCGGCTGTGGGGTAGGTGGGGGACTCGCGGGACAGAGTGAGGGATCCTGGGGTAGGGATCCCTTGGGGCTTGGGGGAGGGGCTCCTGGGGTTGGCACTGGGATGCCCTGGGGCTGAGGGCTGTGTCCTGGAGCTGGGATTGAGGAGGGTTCCGTGAGGTCTGCTGGTGGCGTCTGCGGGGCTGTGGGGGCCGGTTCGTGGGGGCCTGAGCAGTTATGGGGGTGTCTGTGAGGTTCCCTGAGGGGCTTCGGGGCCGAGAGAGGCGTCTGAGGGGCTGGAAGGGAGTCCGTGGGGCTGGGCAGGGGTCCGTGCGGTGACAGCGATCAACTACAGAGCCAGGGGCAGGCACCTATGGGGTTGTGCGGAAGCCGTGGGGCTGGGAGGGGTCCGCAGGGTCATGGGGGGTGGTTCTGTGCGGTCTCTCAGGATGGGGCCCATGGGGTTCGGGGTCTGTGGGGTTATGACGTGGAGGGTTCCATGGGGTATGGGGGGGTCTGTGGGGCTAAGGGGGGAAACTGTGGGCACTAATGGTGCCCGCGGGCGACAGGGCCCCCTGACTCCAAGAAGGACTTTGGGGGTCTGAAGCAGGTGTAGAGAAGGGCAAGAAAGATGGGGAAGGTTCTGGAGAGCAGGGCTGGTGAGGAGCAGGTGAGGGAGCTGTGGGTGATTAGTGTGGAGAAGAGGAGGCTGAGGGGAGACCTCCTTGTCCTCTAGAGCTGCCTGCAAGGAGGCTGCAGTGAGGTGGGGGTTGGGCTCTTGTGCCTAGTCTCAGGTGCTAGCAGGAGAGGAAGTGGCCTGGAATTGTGCCAGGGGAGGCTTAGGTTGGAGAGGAGGAGGAATGAGTTTGGTGCCTGAGTGGTCAGGGCCTGGCAGAGGCTGCCCAGGGGGGCAGTGGAGTGGCCATGCCTGGAGGTGTTGCAGCAAGGTATGGCCTTGAGGTCCTCTGTCTGAGGAAACAGCAGCAGGTGCCCCAGATTGAGGTATTGCCTCTTGTGACACTGTTTTAGTAACCTCTGGAGCTTTGTGCGACAGGGAAATGCTTCTGGCCAGCCGGGGAGGTGTCAGTACCAACAGGTACCTGGATCCCCCATTCTTGGGAGCTCAGTGACATCCATTTGCCCTTGTTGTCCTGGATCATTTCCTTTGCTAATCTGTGCCAGCCTAACTCCTCTCCTTACCTTGGGGTTAGCTTTCAGACACACCTCACACTGTTGCTTACCTGCTCTCCTGGGGTGGATAATTCTCATGCTAGACTCTCCTGAACCAGTTTTCCACACACGGTTTCCATTCCCCAATGAGTCTTTGCCTGTTGCTCCTGAACAAAAGCCTAGAGGAGGTTTGCAGGTGTGACTAACTTCCCATCCGGTGTCCTGGCCCAGCCCTGTCCTACCCTAGTCCCCAAGAGGTCTTTGGTTCATTTCTGCTGCTCAAGTGACAGTTTACCATCCGGGATCAAAACAAACTCTGCCACCTTCCTCCCCGCCCTGGCCACCCTTTGAGCTGTTTGTCTGCCAGTTCATTGCCTTTTTCTTGACTGGTGTTCCCCTGCTGGTGCGCTTTGCAGTGCATTATGGCTGCCTTGCTTGGCTCTTGCACTGCTGCCAGCAGCCTCAGGATCTCTTCCCCATGTTTAATATCTTTCCCTTGAGTTGACAACCATCCTGTTTCTTCCCACATGGCTCCCCTGGGCATGTACCACCCCAAAGGCATACTTGGAGTCAGTCCATATGTTTGCACATTTCCCTTGGGAAAGCTCAGGGGCTCTGGTTAGAGCTGACATTGCCATGCCTGTGACATCCCAATTCACTCAGCCTGACCTGATCCAGCAAGAGCCTGCACCTGGCATCTGCAGCATTTTGTAATGTCAAACGTGGTGACTTCAGTGGTAGGTTAGGGGCAAGCAGCATTTGTGGGCAGCAGTTTAGGGTGCCTCAGGGGCCTGAGCTGGTGTTAGAGCAGGAGCAGCCCCTGGCATGTTTGTCCCAGTTGGGTCACTTTTTGAGAAGCCAGAGGTATTCAGGTGGCCTTTGCCACTCCTTGTAGCATCCCTCCTGGCTCTGCCTGAGTTGGTGGTGAGGCAGCCTGGGGCTGGCTTCTGCAGCATTGTGTGACAACACAGGTGGCCATGCCAGTGGTCCATCTGGGGCAAGCATCCTCTTTGTGCTGTGATTTAGGGTTCATGAGGGGCCTGAGTGGTTGGGAGGGCAGGAGCAGGCCCTGGCCTGTGCAGCTCCTGATGTCATCCTGTCAGTGACGTTGGGAGTCAAATTCCTGCATGCTAGGTTTGGCACTAGCAAGCAGGCAGTGCTGGATTGCAGAGCTGTACAAGCTGGGCTGCTGAGGGCATTGCCACAAAGACAGCACACAGCTGAACTTCCTGGTGGGTGCTGATTCAGTGCAGGGCATGAGCTATGCCTGATGGCAACACCTGCTAAGGCTCCATTGGTCAGTCTCTTGCTGGCTTCCATTCAAGCTCCAGCTGCTGTTCAGCTCTCTGTCTATGTACAGAGGGTGGGTGGTTTATTCCAGGCAGGGGTCTCCTGGCTAGGAGCTGTGCTTTGTAGCGCAATAGTGAGGCTGGTTTAGTCCAGGACGCTCTCTTCCAGCCCCAAGCTGACTGCATGTCCTGGTTATTAGGATGAATTATGATATATTAATAATTATTTATTACTATTAACATTATTAACCTCTTAACAGCACATATCCACATGCAGTTTCTAGTGTATGGTCATGGCTATAATTCCATGAAGTGCTGGAGTTTGACAATTTGGAACCAAATTAGAAAACTACAGAAGAGGTTTTCGGAAAGAGAACCGGGGTGCAGTCTGCCCTTTGTCCACTAGGGGGTGACTCAAGACACCAGGCACCTGAATACAGCAGTGAGGCTGGGTGTCAGACACAAATAATTCAAAGAACCTTTCAAAGAGGCTTGAACCAATTTTCACTCACCAGTTATGGTTTGGTGCATTAGCTGGGTTGCTGCTTTATTATCCACAGGTGACAATGCCACGAGGTCTAAAGTGCAGGGACTTTAAACAGAACCCAAATGGATGTTAAATGTGTGAGCCCTGAAAGAGGGACAGAATCATAGAATCGGTCATGGTTGGAAGGGACCACAAGGATCATCTAGTTCCACCCCCCTGCCATGGGCAGGGACACCCCACACCAGATCAGCCTGGCCAGAGCCTCATCCAGCCTGGGCTTAAACACCTCCAGGGATGGGGCCTCAACCACCTCCCTGGACAACCCATTCCAGGGCTTCACCACTCTCATGGGGAAGAACTTCCTCCTCACCTCCAGCCTGAATCTCCCCACCTCCAGCTTCATTCCATTCCCCCTAGTCCTATCACTACCTGATAGTCTGAGCAGTCCCTCCCCAGCCTTCTTGTAGCCCCCTTCAGATACTGGAAGGCCACAATTAGGTCACCTCGGAGCCTTCTCCTCTCCAGACTGAACAGCCCCAACTCTTTCAGTCTGTCCTCACAGGAGAGGTGCTCCAGCCCTCTGATCATCCTCATGGCCCTTCTCTGGACACCTTCCAGCACCTCCAGATCCCTCTTGTAATAGGGGCTCCAGAACTGGATGCAGTACTCCAGGTAGGGTCCCACCAGAGCTGAGTAGAGGGGGAGAATCCCCTCCCTTGCCCTGCTGGCCACACTTCTCCTGCTGCAGCCCAGGATCTGATTGGCTTTCCGGGCTGCAAGTGCACATTGAGAGCTCATATTGAGCTTCTCATGCACCAGTAAAGGGTGGTGGCTGGGCTGGTTGCTAGGCTGGTCGATGCTGGGGGGAGCTGGGTGGGTGCTGTGCTGGCTTCTGGGGGTGCTCCATTCTGGGTGCGGTAGAGGCAGCTCACTCTCACTGCTGCGGGGGTGTGGCATGGGCTCCACAGGGCTGTGCTGGAGGCTGGTTCACCTGGAGCAGGCTCTCAGGCAGTTCCCTTGGTGCTGCAGCGCTTGCAGGATGCTGTGGGGGAGCAGCTCCCCTGTTTCAACCGGACACCATGTCTGGTTGCAGGGTGTGGCTGGCTTCCCATGGCATGGAAGCCTATGAGGCTGTCCAGGATGCTCCCAGGCGGTCCCAGCAGGGCAGGGATGGTGCTCTGGATCACCCTGGTGCCTAGCTCTGGGGCATGGAGAGATGGGCAGTTCCTTCTCCTGTGACTTACCAGCCAGCACAGGAGTGGCTGGGCACGTTTCTGGCTTTGTGAGCAGCAGGCGCAGGGACCAGCTTTGGCTCGCAGGGCTGCAGCTTTGTGCTTGCAGCAGACATGCTTAGAGCTGCTGAAAGGGATTGAGGCAAGTGCTTCCTGGCTTGGCTTCCCAGGTCTCTGTCCCTTCAAGATGTGGTTAGGCAGCTTCTTCCTACTAGTGGGACTGTGGGTACAATGCTAAGCTGGCTGCAGTTTCAGTGCAGCTGATGTGAAGGACTCTCTGCTGGTTCCCAGGGAAACTGAGGCACAGCAGCTCTTCCTGGTTAGCAAGGCTTCTCTCTGCACTGCAGACAAAGGCAGAGCACCTGCACAAGGGCAGAGCATGTGCAAGGAGCAAGAGAGCACAAAAGAGCAAAAAAGTGTAAAGAACACAAAGAATAGAATAGAATTAACCAGGTTGGAAAAGAACTTTGAGATCATTGAATCCAACCTTTCATCCAACACCATCTAATCAACTAAACCATGGCACCAAGTGCCCCATCCAGTCTCTTCCTAAACACCTCCAGTGATGGTGACTCCACCACCTCCCTGGGCAGCACATTCCAATGGCCAAGCACTCTTATTATGAAGAACTTTTTCCTAACATCCAGCATAAGCCTCCCCTGGCACAGCTTCAGACTGTGTCCTCTTGTTCTGGTGCTGGTTGCCTGGGAGAAGAGACCAACCCCCAGCTGGCTACAATCCCCCTTCAGGTAGTTGTAGAGAGCAATAAGGTCTCCCCTGAGCCTCGTCTTCTCCAGGCTAAGCAACCCCAGCTCCCTCAGCCTCTCCTCACAGGGCTGTGCTCCAAACTCCTCCCCAGCTTTGTTGCCCTTCTCTGGACACCTTCCAGCAACTCAACATCTTTCCTAAACTGAGGAGCCCAGAAGTGGACACAAGACTCAAGGTGTGGCCTAAGCAGTGCTGAGCACAGGGTGAAATGACTTCCCCGCTCCTGCTGACCACACTATTCCTGATCCAGAATGGGATGCTATTGTCCTTCTTGGCTGCCTGGGCACACTGCTGGCTCATGTTCAGCTGCTGTCAACCAGGACTCCCAGGTCCCTTTCTGCCTGGCTGCTCTCAGCTACTCTGACCCCAGCCTGTAGCACTGCCTGGGGTTGTTGTGGCCAATGTGCAGTACCCAGCACTTGGATGTGTTCAATCTCCTGCCCTTGGACTCTGCCCACCTGTCCAGCCTGTCAAGGTCCCTCTGTAGAGCTCTCCTACCCTCCAACAGCTCAACACCTGCCCCCAGCTTGGTGTCATGTGCAAACAAGTGTGAGTTCTTTACAGTTTGGGTGATATTTACGGGGCTTGGATTTAGCCAATAGTCAAACTTGGTCACAGTATCACTAAGGTTGGAAGAGACCTCAAAGATCATCGAGTCCAACCTGGCACCACAGACCCCATGACTAGACCATGGCACCAAGTCCCACGTCCAGTCCCCTCTTGAACACCTCCAGGGATGGTGACTCCACCACCTCCCCAGACAGCACATTCCAATGGCGAATGACTCGCTCAGTGAAGAACTTTCTCCTCACCTCCAGCCTAAACTTCCCCTGGCACAGCTTGCATTGTTCCTAATGCAGGCCAGGATGCCATTGTCCTTCTTGGCCCCCTGGGCACACTGCTGGCTCATGTTCAGGCAGCTGTCAATCAGCACCCCCAGGTCTCTCTCTGTTTGGCAGCTCTCCAGCCACTCTGACCCCAGCCTGTAGCTCTGCATGGGGTTGCTGTGACACACCATTAGCCTATCACAGCACATGGCTAGAATATGCCCATGCTTAGAAGTAGCACAGGCACAGCACAGGAATCCCACAAGGTGGATGTGTGCTCTTGTTTATCCCAACAAGGCAGGTTGGGTTGTTTACCCCAGATTTTTGACACCTGGCCCTTTGTTTGCTCAGCTCTGGCTGAGCACCCACTCCATAAAGGAGGAGGAAGGGAGGGTTGAGCAAAACATGTAGGGACAAGTTTTGGCAATATTCGGGGCATAATTCTGGGCAGAATCATAGAATCAATAAGGTTGGAAAATACCTCAGAGATCATCAAGTCCAACCTGTCACCCAAGACCTCATGACTACTAAACTATGGCTTCAAGTGGCACATCCAATCCCTTTTTAAACCCTTCCAGGGATGGTGACTCCACCACCTCCATGGGTAGCATATTACAACAGTGTTGTAGTCTATAAAAAGGATATTTTAACACTCAATAAGCAGAGCAGTTAATAAAAATATTAATAATTTTATTAATCACAAAAACACTGCAAAAAACCCCAAACCATTAAATCAAACCCATTTCCAGGGTGGGGATGTTGGGTGGTGGAACAGATCCCTCCCCAGCAGGGACAGGTAACAATTTCAACAATGTGTACAAGAATCCAGAGACACCAAACAGCACTTGAAACTGTACAGAAAGGGAACCTCGGCACTGCAGCCGGCGACGGCCCATGGGGGGGCCTGCAGGATCCCCCAGGGCACCAGACCTGCAACAGATGTTAGAGAAATCAGGTACTGTAATTGCTCACTGCTCCTGGTACCTCGTGGCACACGTGAAGATCGAGACAACCCAAACTGGCGTCGACCAGGTGGAAGCTGCAGGAGCAGAGTTGCACTTTCTGTTGGTGTCTGCAGCTTGTTGCTGGGGCAGGATTGGCTCCCGAAGGGTTTGTAGCTGGAAGCTTTGTAGAGAGGAGGTTCCTCAGCTGCAATCCTTTCGCAGCAGCGCTGGCTCCTTGCTCCAGTCAAACGGAACTGTCCCGGGGACTCAGCCCTCTGGGGCTTCGCCTCCCGGCCCGGCAAGAGGCGTGTCTGCTCCTGGGCTTTACAACGCTAGAATAGCGAGGGGGCTTTGCAGTCCTGTCTGGGTAAACTGAAACACAGTTCAGCTTCCAAGCAAAGCTTGTGGTTCCTTCCAGAGCATGGACAATGGCAAGGCAAGGCTCTGGCTCTTTGGGCTGGTGCTTATAGATTTCCCGAGGCAATAATGGCCAGGAGCAACACAGATGGAGGGATAAAACCCTGATAGTGCAACCTATGGAAAGCCTTCTTTCCAACTGTGGCCAAAAGCACCCCCCCCGGCTCACTCGGGCTCTGAAACACGTTCAGGCAAGCCTAAAGAAGCAGATCTGCTAGCTTCTGCCCCATGTCTGGTTCAGAGCAATTTTGAGGCTTTTTTGTCCATTCAGGACAAACAGCTAACAGCTCTCTGTGAAGAACTTTCTCCTCACCTTGAGCCTAAACTTCCCCTGGCACAGCTTGAGACTGTGTCCTCTTGTTCTGGTGATGGTTGCATGGGAGAAGAGACCAACCCTCACCTGGCTACAATCTCCCTTCAGGTAGTTGTACAGACCAATAAGGTCTCCCCTGAGCCTTCTCTTCTCCAGGCTAAAGAATCCCAGCTCCCTCAGCCTCTCCTCACAGGGCTGTGCACGAGTCCTCTCACAAGTCTCGTTGCCCTTCTCTGGACATGTTCAAGAGTCTCAATGTCCTAATGCAGCGTTTGCCACATTCCACCCCCTTGACTTTGGGCAAAGAAAGACCTGGGGCATACATTCCCCCTGTTAACATTTATCCCATGTGGGTTAGGTTGTCTCACACAAGCACAGTGAGTTATATGTACCACATGCACTGTATGAATAGCACACAAGCATATAAAGCATACAACCGTACTCTAACCAGAGTGCACTGCAGAAGCAGTGTGGAGCAGTGTTTGCTCTGAGCCCAGGATTGGTACGTGTAGTTTCCACCTCCTGACCAGTGATGTGTCTGTCTGCAGTGTGACATTGAAGCAATTAAAGTGTCCACGGAGCTTTGTCATTCCGTGTCCCCTTGCTGGAGACAGGATTGTGGCTGTGACATGATAGGGATATGAGGGAGGAGCCACTCCCTTGCTGAGTGGAGCTGCTCAAGCTGGACCTGAAGCTGGAGAAGCTAAAGCAGTGAGGGGAGCAGGAACTGAAGCAGCTGTGGAGGCTGGAGCTGGGCTGCTGTCTCAGCTCTGGCTTCTGTTGAAGCTGCTTTTGTGAAGTTGCTTTTCCTGTTTCCAGCTGCCAACACATTCAATATCTTCCTATCCCTGCTTAGTTTATAAGCAGAGGAACCTGGAGGTACATGTTATTCCTTACTCTTATCCTGCAGCTGGCAGCTTCTAATCAAACTCCAATTATTCCCAGGCAGCCCCAGGCAGCTGGGTACTTCTAATCAAACTGAAGTTAACCCTTTCCTGTTACAGCCCCTCAGTTCGAGAAGGACCTCAGGGAACTGCTTGAGAGAGTCCAGTGTAGAGCCACAGAAATGATTAAGGGAGTGGAAGATCTCCCTTACAAGGAGCGTCTGAGGGAGCTGAGGCTCTTTAGCTTGGAGAGGAGGAGACAAGGGGTGAGCTCATTGATGTAAACATGTAAAGGGTGAGTGCCCAGAGGATGGGGCCAGGCTCTGCTCAGTGATGCCAAATGACAGCACAGGGGGCAATGGGTGGCAGTTGAGGCATAGGAAGTTCCATGGAAACAGGAGGAAAAAATTTTCACTGTGAGGGTGACAGAACCCTAGAACAGGCTGCCCAGAGGGGTTGTGGAGTCTCCCTCTCTGGAGACATTGGAGAGCTGCCTGGATGTGTTCCTGTGTGATCTGCTATAAGTGATCCTGCTCTGCAGGGGGGTTGAACTGGACAATCTTTCAAGGTCCCTTCCAGCCACTAACATTCTGTGATTCTGTGTACAAAACAGTAACAGATTCTGTGTACAAAACAAAACAGTCAGGCACTCATTTCTTCACTCCTAACTTTGCATATGAAGGTGGAAATTCACCATTCCCTTATCTCCATGCTCCTGCTACCTTTTGTCTTACCCAGGTGTGATACCACCTCCCACTCCCCACCCCGGTTGTGAAATCTGGAAGCTTTGTTAACCCTTTTCTTTTTGACAAAACCTTGTGTGTCTCCTTTTAAGCTTCCCATTCTTACCCTTGAAAGTTTTATCTTGTAAAGCATCTTTTAATCTTCCAGCAGGATGAAACTGCAGCCAAGGCCTGGGAGAGGCTGCCTGGAGTCCCCTGTCTTATGGGCCTGCCCTGCAGATGTCTACTGGAGGTTATCTGCTAGACAAGGAGCTGCATCTCCACTGAAGACATCCATCCCAACTTCAGGAGCACTGCCTGTCTGCTCTGCCTGTGCTGCTGGTCTTTGGAGCTGCCTGCAGCAAGGCCTGGCTCTCCTGTAGGACTGTGGGCAGTGCTAAGCCACCCCTTGTAGGTCAGTCCTTTTGTCTGAGCCCTTTGCTTCTGTCTGGGTGGGGCCCTGACATTCTTTCTCCATCACCCCTGCCCCTTTGGGAAGAGTTTGCAGATCTGCCCAGCTGAACAGAACTCCTCTGCTCTCATCAGTATCGATTTGGGTTGGTGGGAGGGGGTTGGGAGGGTTGGGCTTCCTGGGTGAGCACCACCTCCTTTATCTGAGGTGGGAGAGATCAGAAGGCAGGGGCTGGGGCAGGAAGGACCTGCCACTGCTGTTGGGCTCAGGAACAAGGTAGATGATCCCCACTAAATAAGTACCAGGGGGTTCAGAATAGGAATTCAGTGTCTGACTCCCCACACCCAGGCAAGTGTTGGGTGTGAAAGGCTATTTGTGTGTCCACACACACACAGAGTCCATCCATCCATTCCTCTCTCATCACTTGGTCCCCGGGGCCTTGCCTGAGGGCACAGGGGTGCCCCTTCCCCCTCCACCATGGCCACCCAGAAGGACCTGGATGAGAGCCTGAAGGAGAAGAATCACCTGGAAGAGTTGGAGGATCTGATGTGTAGCCCCAAGGAAGCAGAGGAAGACAAAACTAATGAAGACAAAGAGGAGGAGGAAGAAGATGAGGAAGAGGAGGATGAGGAGGAGGAAGAGGAGGAAGAAGAGGCAGAGGAGGAGGAGGAAGAGGAGGAGGAAGATGAGGAGGAGGAGGAAGTGGAGGAGGAAAACGAGAGTGATGGCGAGTACAATAAGGAGTATGATGAGGAAGAGCAGGGGAAGGAGAAAGACAAAGCCACATCAGCTCCCTGTGTGCCATCAAAGCAGCCAAATCGGTGCCCTGAATGTGGACTCAGCTCCCCACCAAGCTCAGAGCCAATGAAGCACTGCTGCCCCCACCATGGTGCCCAGCCCTTTGTCTGTGGTGACTGCGGCAAAAGCTTCAGCCTCAGCTCCAACCTCGCCCAGCACCACTGTGTCCAGCCCGGGAAGAAGCGCTACGGCTGTGCTGGCTGCAGCAAGAGCTTCACTCGCAGCCTGACACTCATTGCCCACTGGCATGGCCACTCCGGGAAGAAGCCCTTTGCCTGCACCGACTGTGGCAAGAGCTTCCACCGTGGCTCCCGCTTCCTCCAGCACCGCCGTGTCCACACTAGCGAGAGGCAACACGTCTGTGGTGACTGCGGCAAGAGCTTCCAGGAGGACTCGATGCTCATCGCTCACTGGCAGGTCCAAAACAGCCAGAAGGCCTTCAGCTGCACTGACTGCAGCAAGAGCTTCAACATGAGCTGCCAGCTCTTCCGGCACCGCCGCGTCCACACCGGTGAGAAGCCCTACTGCTGTGCTGGCTGTGGCAAGAGCTTCTGCTGGAGCAAGACCCTCATTACCCACTGGCATGCCCATAGTGGCAAGAAGCCCTTCGCCTGTACTGACTGTGATAAGACCTTCAGCCATGTCTCCCAAGTCTCACAGCACCGTTGTGGCCACACCAGCAAGAGGCCCTGCAATCCTGGCACCACCAGTGGGAGTTTGAGCCGCAGGTCAGACCACAACCTCAGCAATGATCTCTCCAAGGGTCACAAGCTGCACAGCAGAGAGAAGCCAGCAGCCACTGAAGTCATCACCAACCCCTGCAGCACGTGTCAGCAGAGCTTCGCCAGGCGCTCAGACCTGGTGAGGCACATGCGGATCCACACGGGGGGAGAAGCCGTATGTCTGTGCCGTCTGTGACAAGAGCTTCAGCCAGGCCTCCAACCTCACCCGACACCGCCGCATGCACACAGGGGAGAGAGAGGCCGTACCACTGTGCCGACTGCGGCCAGAGCTTCAGCTCCAGCCATGTCCTCACGCAACACCACCACACCCACAGCGGCAGGAAGCCATACCGCTGTGCTGACTGCGGCAAAAGCTTCTCTAAGAGCGCCACCCTCCTCGAGCACCACCTCATCCACACTGGGGAGAAGCCCTACCGCTGCACTGCCTGTGGCAAGAGCTTCAGACATGGTGCCACCCTCAGACGGCACCTCCATGTGCACACTGGCAAGAAGTCTTTCACCTGTGCCGACTGTGGCAAGAGCTTCAGCCAGCGCTCCCATCTGCTCTGTCATCGCCGCATCCACGCCGGCCAGAAGCCCTATGTCTGCAGTGACTGCGGCAAGTGTTTCACTGGCAAGTCCTCCCTCAGCCGGCACAGCCTTGTCCACACAGGTGAGAAGCCCTTCTCCTGCACCACCTGCAGCAAGAGCTTCCGCTGCAGATCTAACCTCAGCCGGCACATGCGCATCCATGCCAGTGACCAGCCTGTGCTGGGGGACATAGAAGAGCACTGACCCCAGCACTGCCAGGATAAACATCACCCCCATGGGGGGACCTTTTCCAGCAGATTGAACCAAAACCACCTCATTTGCACCCTGATTTCTCAGACTCTGGAGGCTCCAGCAGGAACAAACACTTCACTCTCCCCTAAACACCAATTAGCGATGATGAGAATAATTAACAGTGATGAGTCAGCACAGCCACTGAAGCTGGACTGAGCTTTGCTGGGATTTGTATGCTTTCTGCCCAGTACTTTGGGTTTCCCCAGGCTAAATGCCCCTTTCCTTTGTCCCTTGCCCAGCTGTAATGCTAAACCCCTCAGACTCTTGTCTTAGTTTGGTTTTCTTTTAGACATTCCTGTCCAAAATGTCTAATTCTTGGGGAGCTGAAATTCTGCAACCACCCCAAAAAGGGAGTGGAGTGGCCCCCACCTCCAGCATGTGCCCTGCAGCTCCCCTGATATGAACTCTGGCCTAAGAGTTATTAAAAGGGAAATAGATTTAGAAGCATATGTTTATAGTTTTAAATATTTATATTGTCCAACCCTTGGACTCAGCCATTTCTGCTTTTCCATGTGGGTGGAGATGAAGCCACAATCCATAGTCCAAGAGGGATCCAGAGACATCAGGGCCTGGAAACAGCTCGGGAGGGAATGTGGGGCACAGGTTCTTTGCTCCTCTTCCCTCCATCTGCAGGTAGTAACACTGGCAGAAAGAGACACATCCATCATGTGAATCCATGGCTCTGTGGCTGGTGCCACTGCCACAGCTCTGGGGTCTAAAAACGGGATGGGCAGCACAGCACCAGGCTTGCTGGGGTCAGATGGGATTCATTTTTCTCCAAGGGAGCAGAGGGTCTTTGCTCAGGAGCTTTCAGGGCTCACTGGCAGGCCTTTAAACTGCACTTGAAAGAAGAGGGGGAGTGGGACAAGATCAGGCTTGCTGGTGACAAGCTGTGGAGTGACCAGCCATGGTTAGAGGGACAGAGGGCTAGCGAGGGCCATTAGGCTCTTGATCTGAGCTGTGCTGGGGACACTGCAGCACATTGAAGTCCTGTGGAGATGAGCCAGGGGCTCCTGGGGATTTGAGTAGGGAAACATCGGTTGAATCACTGCAGGACATTGGACTAGAAGACCTCTAAAGGTCCCTTTGTACCCAAACCAGCCCTTTGATTCTATGATTGCCATGGAGGTGTCCCAGACATACCAGGACCAGTGCTGTTCAATATCTTCTCAATGACACAGACCACAGGTTGAGGCATACTCAGCAAGTTTGCAGATGACACCAAGCTGAGTGGTGTGGTTGGTAAGAAGGAAGGACAGGATGGGTGCCATCTGGAGGATCTGGACAGGCTGGAGAAGTGGGGTCAAGAGCTGTTATGTCATAAAAGAATAGTTGAAGCATGTTATGTTCTCAAATTTTCATTTCGTATGTGGTTTCAAGTGTGACTTAACAAAATTTATGTAGGATATAAACATTTTGGACGTTTTAGTTGGGAGAAATTTGAAAGAAGAACAAACAACATTAGGCCAAAGTTAGGATTAATAGGACTCAGTACCTTTCCTTAGCAAAAACAAAGCATCAAGAGATCATTATGTTAGGATGAGTAAAAATGGATTATTGTGTTATGTTCAATTTTACATTGGGCAGAACCATGAATATTCAGGATGTCATCTCTGACCCAGCAATGGAGCCTTTTCGCTCTTGCTGTTTACCTGCAAGTATTTTATCTGTGGAGATGGAGCCTGGCCAGCTCTACCCTTATGGATCAAGGAGAATCTTGCTGACATTAAACAATTCTATGATTCTCAACTATCTTAGAAAAGAAAAGATGTAACATACCTTTGAAGGAGATTGTAAAAGACAGTGCTGAAGATTGGGTTTGCTGTATTTGTAGATCTTCATATCTTAATCCTTGTGTACAATGTGCTCAGGCTTAATCAAGTCTTCTTTGTTAATAAGAAAAGGAAAATGTAAGAATTGAAATTAGTAAGATCTAATTTCTCCTTTAAGAGATCGGGCAGGTAACATAGAAGTAAGTTCAAACCTGTAGGATGAAACTTTCTGTCTGAAAGAAGCAACTGTTCTGTTTGTGTTGTGACCCTGTAAGACAAGTGGAAAGGAATGTGAGCTTGTTACTGAAATGAAGCTGGAAGTTTTTTTATCTTTAACCATATATTATGCCAGTTCTGTTAGAATGAGCTCATTCATACAACCTGAGCATTGTGTCTTGTATGGGTTACAGCAGTCTGTTAGACACACTGCGTTACACAACTGCTTTTGCTATACAGTTGGTTCTAACTTGCTTGCTTCTGTGTATGCAAACAATTTTAGAAAGGTCAATCAAAAAGTGTTGTTCTATTAGTAAACAAAAAAAGGGGGGAAATGTGGGAAGAGGTTTTTGGATAGCTTTAGAAGACTAGGGAAGATGTAGGAGAAGAGGTTGTTTTCAGATAGCTTTGAAAGGCTATCCCCAAAAAGGAAGCGGAGTGGCCCCCAGCTCCAGCATGTGCCCTGCAGATCCCCTGATACGAACCCTGGCCTAAGAGTTATTAAAAAGTAAATAGATTTAGAAGCAGATATTAATAGTTTTACATATTTATATAGTCCAAACTTCAGACTCTTATCCATTTCTGCTTTTCTATGTGGGTGGAGATGAAGCCACAATCCATAGTCCACGAGGGGTCCGGGGCCTGGAGACAGCTGGGGAGGGAGAGTGGGGCACAGGTTCTTTGCTCCTCTCCCTTTCCATCTGCAGGCAGTAACACTGGCAGAAAGAGACACATCCATCATGTGAATCCATGGCTCTGTGGCAGGTGCCACTGCCACAGCTCTGGGGTCTAACAATGGGATGGGCAGCACAGCACCAGGCTTGCTGGGGTCAGATGGGATTCATCTTTCTCCAAGGGAGCAGAGGGTCTTTGCTCAGGAGCTTTCAGGGCTCACTGGCAGGCCTTTAAACTGCACTTGAAAGAGGGGGACAAGATCAGGCTTGCTGGTGACAAGCTGTGGAGTGACCAGTCATGGTTAGAGGGACAGAGGGCTAGTGAGGGCCCTTAGACTTTTTCTGAGCTGTGCTGGGGACACTGCAGCACATTGAAGTCCTGTGGAGATGAGCCAGGGGCTCCTGGGGATTTGAGTAGGGAAACATCGGTTGAATCACTGCAGGACATTGGACTAGAAGACTTGTAAAGGTCCCTTCCTATCCAAACCAGCCCTTTGATTCTATGATTCTATGCCATGGAGAAGTCCCAGACGTACCAGGACCAGTGCTGTTCAATATCTACCTCAATGACACAGACAGTGAGGTTGAGGCATGCTCAGCAAGTTTGCAGATGACACCAAGCTGAGTGGTGTGGTTGGTAAGAAGGAAGGACAGGATGGGTGCCATCTGGAGGATCTGGACAGGCTGGAGAAGTGGGGTCAAGAGCTGTTATGTCATAAAAGAATAGTTGAAGCATGTTATGTTCTCAAATTTTCATTTCGTATGTGGTTTCAAGTGTGACTTAACAAAATTTATGGAAGAGATAAACATTTTGGAGGTTTTAGTTGAGAGAAATTAGGATTAATAGGACTCAGTACCTTTCCTTGGCAAAAAGCAAAGCATCAAGAGATCGGGATTATGAGGATGAGTAAAAATGCATTGTGACACTATAGTTAGTTTTATATTGGCCAGAACAAGAATATTCAGGATGTCATCTTTAACCCAGCGAGAGAGCCTTTTCACTCTTGCTGTTTACCTGCAAGTATTCTCCTTATCTGTGGAGATGGAGCCTGGCCAGAGCTACCTTTATGGATCAAGGAGAATCTTGCTGACATTAAACAATTCTATGGTTTTTGACCATCTTAGAAAAATCAAGATGTAACATACCTTTGAAGCAGATTGCAAAAGACAGTGCTGAAGATTGGGTCTGCTGTGTTTGTAAATCTTTGTATCTTAATCCTTGTGTACAATGTATTCAGGCCCAATCAGGTCGTCTTTGTTAATAAGAGTGAAATGCAAAAATTGAAACTAGTAAGATCTAAGTTCTTTGAGAGATCATGCAGATGGCAAAGAAATAAGTTCAAAGCTCTGGGATGAAACTTTCTGCCATGATTGCAGGGAGACAAAGGCAAAGTACAGGGGAGAAAAACTTGCCTTTGGTCTAGGAAGCAGAAAGGCCAAGCCATGACCACTGCCCTTGAGCCTGAAAGCCTCAAAGCAAAGTTTCTTCTCACAGGCCTTGGGGGCAGAGGCAACTGCCAGAGCCAAGGGCACAAAGATCTTGGTCCTGTTGGGCCGCTCAGCCTTGCCAGAGCCCTTGGCCATCCCTACCGCAGCCTGTCCTACACTGTCTTTCCCTTCAGGCTGCTGACCCCAATCTTGCTACCCCACTCAGATCTCCCCCTGCCATTTCCATCCCTTCCCTCAGCTGTCTCAGCTCTCCCTGCCATTTCCTCTGGATGGCCTCATGCATAGCAGCTCTGTCCTTTGAGGGACATTTCTTTGGCCTCATCTCCACTCTGAACCTTCCAAACTGCACTTTGTGGAAGTTTTGGTCTCTTCCCACTCCCAGAAAAGCTCCATTCTCTCTGAAACCACCCTTCAGTCATGTGCACATTGCTGTGGCAGTGCCCTGAGTCTCCGTTCACCAGGCTGAAGCAGCCCAGGTCCCTCACCCTGTCCACAGAGATGTCAACCCCCATCCTGGCAGATCTCCTCTGCAGCCTCTGCAGTTCTTTTCCATTCCTTCAATCTGGACATCCCCAAAGCCAGACACCAAGCATCCAGATGTGGCCATAGCAGTGCTGAGTCCGGGGAGGATTGTGTCTGGGTGACCACAATCGTAGTGCCACAGACCAGCTGCAGTTGGCTGCCTTCCCTATGTACAGGGTTTGCTCCATCCCAGGGCATTTGGAATGGCTGTGGTGCCTTTCTGCCTGGGGCTGAGAAACACCAGAATCTCCAGCTCCAAAGAAGAGGCAGTTTGTACTGGGATGGCGCCCAGACTGTGGGTAAGGGGATACAGGTTGAACTGGGAGGAGACACAGATGAGTGGCTGGAGGGCTTCAGGTGGTGTAGCCTTTCCTGGGAGTGGACACAATCTGTACTGGGAAAGAGTCCTGTTATGGTTGCTATTAATAGTTAATACTTGGCTGCACCAGGGGAAGTTTAGGCTGGAGGTGAGGAGAAAGCTCTTCCCAGAAAGAGGAATTGGCCACTGGAATGTGCTGCACAGGGAGGTGGTGGAGTCACCACCCCTGGAGGTGTTCAAATTAAGATTGGATGTGGCACTTGGAGCCATGGTTTAGGTGTCAGGGGGCGTTGGGTGGTTGGCTGGACTTAATCTCTGAGGTCTTTTGCAACCTTGTTCATTCTGTGTTTCTGTGGTTGGAAGGTGAAGGGAAAAGTTTGAACACAGCTGGTGACCAAACCAATGTCTGGTGACCAACCCAAGAGATTCCAAAACATGTAGTGAAAGGTGAGGAGAACATCTGCCCAGCTGATGGAATGAGAAACTCTTGGGCCCCCCCCATCATGCCCAGCATTTGGGGTCCTCCTGCAGCCCAAGCTTTGAGGCCCCCCCAGGGTTAAAGTTTGGGGAGTCCCTCCCATGCCCAACCTTTGGGGCACCCCCGTCATGCCCAAACTTTGGTGCTCCCCCAGGGCTAGAGATCTGGGGTGTTCCCCCTGCAGCCCAAGCTTTGGGGCCTTCCCAGGGTTGATGTTTCAGGGTCCCTTCCAAACCAAAGCCTTAGGGTCCCCCTGGGGTTGATGGTTTCCAGTGCCCCTCCCCCAGGCTTTGGTGGTCTTCCAGGGATCCACCTGCAGCCCAAACTTTGGTGCCCCCCCAGGGTTGATGTTTTGGGGGTCCCCCCCAGCCCAAGGCTTGCTGCCCCCTCCCTCCCTGCCCTGGCCGAGGGTGGGGGTGCAGTTGCCGCTGGCGGCCAGGGGTGGCACTGTGGGCACTCACACTGCTGGTGTGCCAAGGGTCTGGGGGTTGTAGGGCTGGGTGACCTGGGGGGGAGGCAGGGTGGGGGTACCATGGGGTCTGGAGGATGGGAGTCCCCCCATAGCCCTGGGGGGAGGGGGTGGGTTTGTCATCGAAGCCGTACTCAAAGTCCTCACTGGTCCTGGAGGGGGAGGAGGGAGGAGAGGAGCTGAGGGTTGGATGTCCCCAGGTGGCCACTCCTGGTGGTGGCCATGGAGGAGGGGTTGGGGATGGCATTGGTTGCCCCCTGGTGGCCACTCCTGGAGGTGGCCATTCAGGAGGGGTTGGGGATGGAGGGGCAGAAGTGAGGGGTGACAGAAGTGGGGGGGGGAGGTGAGGAGGGGGCAGAGGTAGAGAAGGGAGGCAGAGGTGGGGGGGGCAGAGGTGACAGGAAAGATGGGGGAGGGTAGGGGGGAGTGTAGGGGGTGGGATGGGGGCTTGGGAGGGCTCAGGGCAGGCACCTGAAGGGTGTTGGGGTTGTTGGGGTCCCAGGCCCCACTCTGGGCTGGGATTCTGCTGCTGTCGTGCAGCAGACTGGGAGCTGCAGTGCAGAGTGCAGCTGCCTGCGGGCACACACCACGGGCACCTCAGGGGCACCTCAGGGGCACTTAAGGCGCACCCAAGGGGCACCAACACCCCCCCGAGATCCACCAAAGCCCTGAGATGCCTCCAAGCCCCTTTAGAGACCTCCATCCCCCCCCCAGATGCTTCCAACCCCCCCTGAGTGCCTCCAACCCCCCCTGAAATGCCTCCAGCCCCTCCTGAGATGCCTCCAGCCCCCCTGAGATGCATCCAACCCTCCCTGAGATGCCTCCAGCCCTCTGAGATGCCTCCAAACTCCCATGAGATGCCTCCAACACCCCCTGAGACCCCTCCAGGGGAGAGGAGGAAGAGGTTGGGGAGAGGAGGAGGAGGAGGGTTGACAGAGGAGGAAGAGGAGGTTGGGGAGAGGAGGAGGAAGTTGGGGAGAGGAGGAGGAAGTTGGGGAGAGGAGGAGGAAGTTGGGAAGAGCCCAGAGAGTGGTGGTGAATGGTGCCACATCCAGCTGGAGGCCTGAAGGGTTAAATTTTGGAGAGCCAAGCTCCAAGCACTGCTGGACTGATAAGAGGAGACAGTGTTGGCCTTGATGGCTTGTGAACTATGGGAACACGGTGCAGCAGTGTAGTTGGAGGAGGACAGATACTTGATTACAAATGGTTATTATGACCTGAGAGTGTAAGACTTCACACACATACCAGATTCTTATAACAGAGTCCCTGTTCCAGCAGTAAACTGCTTTTGTGTTGTATTAGCTTTTATAAAGAAGGATTTTGCATAATAAAGTGGACACCTGGCCTGCATCAGGCCGAGTCCCATCTCTTAATCACAGCAAATGGTGACCCCCCACGTGATAGGGACGATGAAATGCTAAGCTGTGTCCCGCTGCATATTCCCTGAGAACTTTGAATGAGCTGCTGAAAGGAAGCAGGAAAAGCCGTCCGGCCAGAGCGATCCCTCCCACTGGACAAGAGGTGAGCCATGGGAAACATGGGAACCAGGAGAGTGCCTCAGAAAGAGACACTTAGGAATTAATGAAAGAACTCCTTAGAAAGCATGGCAAAGCTATCTGTGGCCGTGATCTTAAGGAGATGCTGGAGTGGGTGCAGGAGAAAATCCCCACGGTTACAGTATCCAGCACGTTTACGAGTGAAATCTGGGATCAAGCGGGGGTGAAGTTATGGGATGCTGCTACCACAGGGAATGTTGGGGCGCAGCGTATGCTCCCGTGGTGGCGGATTATATTCGAGATGCTTAAAGCGCAAGAAGGGAACTTGGAACAGAGTATCGAGGGAGCTCAGACTTGTCCTCCATTACCCTCTAAGCTGCCACCAAAGCCGAAGCTGCGGACTGAGACTTTGGGTACATACTCAGCAGAACACCTCCCCCCACCCCCCCGAGGACAACCTCCTAGATCCAGGTCCTGTCGATCCTGAATGGGAACCAGATCTTTATCCCCGGGATCCTAACGATGTGTGGGCTTCTATTAAGCGCCAAGCTTTGCGGGATGGAGACACTGAGGTTGCCACAAGACTTGTGGCTCCTGTACTGTATGGGGGAAGAGGGGCTAACCCTCAATGGGAGGGTTTGTCCTTCCCAGTGATTAAAGAACTCCGTTGTACTGCCACTGAGCAGGGGCTCTCTTCTCCTTATTTCGCTAATCTTTTAACATCTATACTCGATAATCATGTAATGACACCATACAACTTAAAATCTCTGGCACAGCTGTTGCTAACTATGTCTCAGTATACTTTATGGGAGTTGCAGTGGAGAAAAGGGCTCCAAGTGCTCCTACTTACATATGCAGGACATAACAATCAGGCTTTGGCAGCACTCACCTTGGATCGCCTCATGGGCACAGGTCAACACACCGACCCAGCAGTGCAAGCCTGCGGCTGCCCACAGGAAGCCCTGGAAGCATCGTGAGAGGAGGCACGAGAGGCTTTTCTTAAAGTCCCGGACTTTCAAAAGCCGCAAAAAGCTTTTATGAATATCGTTCAGGAACTGCGGGAACCTTATATGCAATTCATAGATAGGATTAAACTGGCCTTAGAATGGCACATCGATAATAGGGAGGCAAGGGAAATATTACTGTTGAAATTAGCTGTGGAAAATGCAAATGCAGATTGTAAGAAGCTGTTAAAATCTTTGCCTAATCAAAACCCCACCTTGCTAGAAATGATTGAAACATGTAATAAGATAGGTACGATGGAATATAAGTATGAAGCTATGGCTGCAGCTTTTGCAGCTCTGAATGGTCCAATGAACACAGGAGTTTGTTATGGCTGTGGGAAACCAGGTCATCTCAGGAAGAGTTGTTTGGTAGCTAATAGCGGAGCCAAACCTAAGGCACCCGGGATTTGCCCTAAGTGCCAGAAGGGGAGGCATTATGCTAACCAATGTCGAGCTAAGTATAATTTTCAAGGACAGCCTGCACAGGGAAACTGGATGCGGAGCGCGGGACGGCGCCGCGCGCAGACACAAATCACCCAGCCGGCACCGGCCAGCCAGGTGCCAGCCAGGTGCCAGCAGGACACGCGTCTCTGACCTCCACCCAGCAACAGCAGGCAGCACAGGACTGGACCTGGCAACCTCCGACACAGTAACTTTACTTGATACCACGGTACATTTATTGCCAAGAGGTGTGTCAGGTCCTCTCCAAGTAAAAACTCAGACACTAATATTTGGTAGATCATCAACAACAATCTCAGGACTTTTTGTGCTTCCTGGGGTTGTTGATTTTGACAGCACAAATTCAGATCATGGCATGGACTCCGTTTCCTCCCTGCATGGTACCAAAGGGAAGTTGTATTGCACAGCTATTATTGCTTCCCTTGGGATTGGAACGTCCCCCTGCAAAGGGACCTTTAAGAAATAAAGGAGTATTCGGGTCTACTGGGGATCCACAGATTCTGTGGGTACAGACTATCTCTCAAAAACGTCCTATCTGTCAGTGTGTCCTGATGTATGGTCAGCAGAACACAGTGCTTAGTGGTATTATTGATACTGGAGCAGACATCACAGTGATTTCTAAAGCTAAATGCCCTGCTGCTGGCCTGTAGCTAGTGCATCTCAGGTGCTGGCAGGCATAGGGGGAACTGGAGAAAGTCATCAGAGCCTGAATTTCATTCAGATTCAGGGACCAGAGGGACATATAGCTTCTGTGAAACCCTTTCTTTTACCTGTGCCTATGGTGCTATGGGGTAGCGATGTGCTTTCACCATGGGGGATGACCATGAACACCCATTTTTAGAGGGGGCCATTGTGGTGAGTGACACCCTTCAGTTAACTTGGAAAACAAATCCCCCTGTCTGGGTGGATCAGTGGCCCCTACCATTGGAAAAGCTTCGCACTCTCCAAGAACTGGTCACAGAGCAATTGGGAAAAGGGCATATTGTACCCTCCACGAGTCCATGGAACTCTCCTGTTTTTGTCATCAAAAAACAACAGGCATGTGGTGCTTGCTCCATGATCTCAGAAAGAGGGCAGATACTTGATTACAAGTGGTTATTATGACCTGAGAGTGTAAGAATTCACACACATACCAGATTGATATACAACAGGGTCCCTGGTTCCAGTAGTAAACTGCTTTGTGTTGTATTAGCTTTTATAAAGGATTTTGCATAATAAAGTGGACACCTGGCCTGCATCAGGCTGAGTCCCATCTCTTATTCGTGGCAGAGGCCAGTCACCAGTGGCATCCCCCAGGGATCAGTGCTGGCTACCCTCACCCACAATGATACGATATTGGCATTTAACTG
Organism: Colaptes auratus; assembly: GCA_015227895.2. Classification (NCBI taxonomy): domain Eukaryota; kingdom Metazoa; phylum Chordata; class Aves; order Piciformes; family Picidae; genus Colaptes; species Colaptes auratus. The sequence goes on from CM037645.1 coordinate 905,660, forward strand.
TTACTGACCTAAAAGACGTTTTTAGCATTCCTTTACATCCAAATGATGCTCCTAAATTTGCTTTTTCAGTTCCAAACATCAACATGCAACAACCTTTGCAGAGATACCATTGGGTTGTGCTTCCACAAGGAATGAAGGATAGTCCTACAATTTGTCAGTGGCATGTAGCAAAAATTCTTAGTCCTGTTCAAGAGGCATTTCCTGATGTTCTATCATTACATGGATGACATCCTAGTGGCAGCACAAAGCCCCAAGCTCATGGAGAAAGCTGTAGCCCTTACTGTATCCACTGTGACTCAAGTGGGGTTTTGTGTAGCACCTGAGAAAATTCAGAATGTACCACCTTGGAAATATTTAGGGTGGAGAATTCGGACCCAAACAATTGTTCCACAGCCTTTACAAATCAATGCACATGTGAAAACACTTCATGATGTTCAGAAATTGCTGGGAACCATAAATTGGGTTTGTCCTCTTTTGGGAATTTCTAATGCAGATTTAAGTCCTATGTTTGAACTCCTAAAGGGTGACACTAATCTGTGTTCTCCTTGAGTTTTGAATTCTGGAGCACTTCAGCCTTTGCAGAATGTGACCATGACTGCTGCTGCGAGGCAGGCTCATCCATGTGCACCTGAGCTACCTTTTTCCTTAATTCTGTTGATTCCTGCTCAACAGCCACATGGCTTATTTTTCAGTGGGATACAGGTAAAACAGACCCATTGCTCTTAATTGAGTGGGATTTTCTTCCTAACCAGCCTGTTAACACAATTTCTGTACAGCATGAAATGTTTGCCTTTTTAATTATTAAGGCTAGACAGAGATTATTAACTTTAGCAGGAAGAGATTTTGACTCTATGTATGTTCCTGTTGGGGAGATTTACTTGCAGTGGCTTTTTCAGCAATCAGATGTTTTTGTTACGCCTTTAACAGCTTATGCCCATCGACTCTCTATGCATCCACCCTCACATAAACTGTTTAATCTTGACTTCTCTTTATCCCCTCTGCCTCATAGGAGCGAACAACCACTGTGTGCCCCTACTGTTTTCACAGATGGATCAGGGAAGACTCATAAGTCTGTCTTTGTTTGGTGAAAGGATCAATCCTTAACATGGGAGTCAGATATTGCTGTAGTTCCTGGTTTGTTTCGGATAGTAGAATTAGCTGCAGTAGTAGGAGTTTGTCAGAAATGTATGCTTTTACTGCTTTCTTCTTTTTTGCTACCTTTATTACCTTGTTTATTGTAGTGCTTACAGAGTTTAATTGCTTTGTTAAGGGGATTCTTGTTATATAACAGAAGGGGGAATTGAAGGGTTAAATTTTGGAGAGCTGAGCTCCAAGCACTGCTGGACTGATAAGAGGAGACAGTGTTGGCCTTGATAGCTTGTGAACTATGGGAACACAGTGCAGCAGTTAAGTTGGAGGAGGGCAGACACTTGATTACAAATGGTTATTATGACCTGAGAGTGTAAGAATTCACACACATACCAGATTGATATACAACAAGGTCCCTGGTTCCAGTAGTAAACTGCTTTGTGTTGTATTAGCTTTTATAAAGAAGGATTTTGCATAATAAAGTGGACGCCTGGCCTGCATCAGGCTGAGTCCCATCTCTTATTTGTGGCAGAGGCCAGTCACCAGTGGCATCCCCCAGGGATCAGTGCTGGGCCCCATCCTCTTTAATATCTTCACTGATGATCTGGATGAGGGGATTGAGACAGTCATCAGCAAATTTGCAGATGACACCAAGTTGGGAGCAGATGTTGATCAGTTAGAGGGCAGAAGGGCTCTGCAGAGGGACCTCGACCGACAGCACAGATGGGCGGAGTCCAACAGGATGGCATTCAACAAATCCAAGTGCTGGGTGCTGCACTTTGGCCACAGCAACCCCATGCAGAGCTACAGGCTGGGGTCAGAGTGGCTGAGAGCTGCCAAACAGAGAAGGACCTGGGGGTGCTGGCTGACAGCTGCCTAAACATGAGCCAGCAGTGTGCCCAAGTAGCCAAGAAGGCCAATGGCATCCTGGCCTGCATCAAGAACAATGTGGCCAGCAGGAGTAGGGAGGTCATTGTGACCCTGTACTCTGAACTGCTTAGGCCACACCTTGAGTCCTGTCTCCAGTCCTGGGCCCCTCAGTTTCAGGACATCGAGACACTTGAAGGTGTCCAGAGAAGGGCAACAAGGCTGGTGAGAGGCCTTGAGCACAGCCCTATGAGGAGAGGCTGAGGGAGCTGGGGTTGTTTACCTGGAGAAGAGGAGGCTCAGGGGAGACCTCATTGCTCTGTACAACTACCTGAAGGGTGGTTGTAGCCAGGAGGGAGTTGGTCTCTTCTCTCTAGCAACCAGCACCAGAACAAGAGGACACAGTCTCAAGATGTACCAGGGGAAGTTTAGGCTGGAGGTGAGGAGAAAGTTCTTCACTGAGAGAGTCATTGGCCATTGGATGTGCTGCCCAGGGAGGTGGTGGAGTCACCGTCCCTGGAGGTGTTCAAGAGGGGATTGGATGTGGCACTTGGTGCCATGGTCTAGTCATGTGGTGACAGGTTGGACTCGATGATCTTTGAGGTCTCTTCCAACCTTGGGGATACTGTGATACTGTGAGGAGGAGGAGGAAGTTGGGGAGAGGAGGAGGAGACTGGGGACACCAAGAAGGGGTTGGAGAGCGGAGGAGGAGGGGGTTGGGGAGAGGAGGAGGAGGAGGGTTGGGAGGAGGAGGAGGAGGAGGGTTGGGAGGAGGAGGAGGAGGAGGAGGGTTGGGGGGAGGAGGAGGAGGGTTGGGGGGAGGAGGAGGAGGAGGTTGGGGGGGAGGAGGAGGTTGGGGGGAGGAGGAGGTTGGGGGGAGGAGGAGGAGGTTGGGGGGGGGAGGAGGAGGTGGGGGGGGGGGGGAGGAGGGGGGGGGGGAGGAGGAGGTTGGGGGGGGAGGAGGAGGTTGGGGGGGGGAGGAGGAGGGGGTTGGGGGAGGAGGTTGGGGGGGGGAGGAGGAGGTGGGGGGGAGGAGGAGGAGGTGGGGGGGAGGAGGAGGAGGTGGGGGGAGGGGGAGGAGGAGGTTGGGGGGGAGGAGGAGGAGGAGGTTGGGGAGTGTGAGAGACTAAAGCTTGTCCCTCCTGGTGTGACTCAACAAAGATCAAATCCCTTGCTGCTTGCCCAGACAACAGCTGATGTGCCTTGGGCAGAGCCACTGGAAGGACTCTCGGAAGGTGCAAAGATAACCTTGCTCATGGGACTGCAGCTGGCCTACAGCAATGGCCCAAGGGCCCAGCCAGCACGCCTTCAGGACAGGACCATTTCCAGCCATCAGATACCCCAGGAAGGGAGGATGATGAGACAATGGACTCACCACCTGTTTCCTGATGTGTAATGAGTGTGTGGGTAGGCAGAGAAGGAGGAGGGGCAGGCTCACTCCCCCTCCATCCAGACTCACATGAATACACAGAAAGATTTCCTGGGGAACAATACCTGGACACCTGGATGATTTCCCAGAACGATGTCCTGGGGAACACCACCTGGACACGTGCCTAAGGACTAAAAAACTGTATAAAAAAAGACCTGAGTGACACTGTCAAGGCAGCAGAAAGCAGACGGCAGCACACGCTGGAAACATCACGGGGCAACACAACGGACCTTGGACTCTGAAAACCCTCTCTCCACCTCTGTTGGTAATATAATCCCTTTCCTACTTTCTTCTTCTCCCTATTCCTTCTCTTTCTCCCTCTCTATTTTTCCTCTCTCTCCCTCTGTTTCTGATCCATCCACTTTATTTGTGTAATCATTAGCCTAGCTGTTGATATTTTGCCTCCTTTGTGCCTCTCATTTCACAGCACGGGAACATTCAAAAAACCCCGAGTCTCTCTCCCTCTCCAGACCGAGACAGGGAGAGAAAAAGGGCTGGAGAGACCAAGAAAAGCTGGGGAGAGGAGAAGGCAGGGGATGGAGGACCTGGGGACACTTTTGGGGACCTTGGGGACACTCTGGGGCCTCTTGGAGGTGGTTGAGACCCACTGGAGGTGCTTGGGACATGGGGAAGGCCAACTCAGGTGGTAGGACCCCATGGAGATGTCACCTTGAGGGGCTCTGGGGCCACCCCCGACTTGATCTGCAGGGGCTGGGGGGACAGGAGGGGACCTTGGGGACACTTTGGGGACCCCTTGGGGACACTTTGGGGACCTCCTGACCATGTCAGTGAACTGGTAGATGAACTTCCACATCAGGATGATGGCTGTGGCTCACTCCTCCCCGATGTGGGAACACAGAGGGATAGGGTGGGGACAGAAAGGGGACAGGAAGGGGCAAAGAAGGGCCAGGAAGAGGGCAGGAAGAGACATTAGAGGACACAAAGGGAGAGCTTGGGGACAGAAATGGCAATTTAGGGTCCAAAAAAGGTGATTTGGGGTCAAAAAGGGCCAATTTGGGGTCAAAAAAGGCCAATTTAAGGCCAGAAAGGGCCAAGCAAGACCAATTTGGGGCTAAAAAGAACCAATTTGGGGCCAAAAAAGGACAAAAAAGGCCAACTTGGGGCTAAAAAGCACCAATAAAGGGCAACTTGGGAATAATAACAGCCAATTTGGGGCCAAAAAGGGCCAAAATGAGCCAATTTGGGGCCAAAAAGAGTCAATTTGTGGCTAAAAAGGGCCAACAAATGCCTAATTTGGGCTAAAAGGGCCAATTTGGGGTTAAAAGGGGCCAATTTGGGGCCAGAAAGGGCGAATAAAGACCAACTGAAGCCAGAAAGAGCCAATCTGGGGCTAAAAAGGGACAAAAAAGGCCAACTTGGGGCCAAAAAATAGCCAATATGGGGCCAAAAAGGGACATTATAGGCCAACTTGGGAACAAAAAGAGCCAATTTGGGGCTAAAACGGAACAAGAAAAGGACAATTTAGGGCCAGAAAGAGCAAATAAAGTCCAACATGGGGCTAAAAAGAGCCAATTTGGGGCTAAAAAGGGACATTATAGGCCAACTTGGAGCCAAACAGAGCCAGAGTGTTCAAGTGCATGGGACCCGACGGGATACACCCACGGGTGCTGAGAGAACTGGCAGATGAGGTTGCTAAACCCCTCTCTAGTCTATTCCAAAAGCCATGGCAGCCTGGGGCAGTCCCCACAGGCTGGAAAAGGGCAAACATTGCTCCCATCTGCAAAAAGGGTAAGAAAGAGGAACCAGGGAACTACAGGCCGGTCAGTCTCACCTCTGTGCCCGGAAAGATCATGGAGCAGATCCTCCTGGAGGCATGTCTGACACACAAGAATAGTGAAGAGGTGATTTGGAGCAGTCAGCATGGCTTTGCCGAGGGCAAATCCTGCCTGACAAACCTGGTGGCCTTCTATGAACAGGTCACAACATCAATATCTGAGGGGTGAGCAACTGATGTCGTTTCCCTGGCCCTGAGCAAAGCCTTCGACACTGTCCCACACCACATCCTGGTCTCCAGGCTGGTGACACAAGGGTGTGATGGGTGACCACCAGATGGATACAGAACTGGCTTGATGGCTGCACCCAAAGAGTGGCTGTCCATGGGTCCATGCCCAGTGGAGGCCAGGGACAAGCAGAGACCCTCAGGGATCAGTCCTGGGCCCAGTCTTGTTCAACATCTCTGTGGGTGCCATGGGCAGTGGCACTGAGTGCAGCCTCAGCAAGGTTTGTGATGACACCAAGCTGTGTGGTGCAGCAGACAGCTGGAGGGAAGGATCCATCCAGAGGGACCTGGACAGGCTGGAGGGGTGGGCACAGGCCAACCTCAGGAGCTTCAACAAGACCAAGGGCAGGGTCCTGCATCTGGGTGGAGGCAACCCCAGGCACAAATGCAGGCTGGGCAGGGACTGGCTGGGGAGCAGCCCAGAGGAGAGAGCCTTGGGGGTGCTGGGGGAGGAGAAGCTCCCCAGGAGCTCTCAGGGTGCACTTGCAGCCCAGAAAGCCAATCAGAGCCTGGGCTGCAGCAGGAGAAGTGTGGCCAGCAGGTCGAGGGAGGTGATTCTCCCCCTCTACTCAGCTCTGGTGAGACCCCACCTGCAGTACTGCCTCCAGTTCTGGAGCCCCCTATGACAAGAGGGATCTGGAGGGGCTGGAAGGTGTCCAGAGCAGGGCCATGAGGATGAGCAGAGGGCTGGAGCACCTCTCCTGTGAGGACAGACTGAAGGAGTTGGGGCTGTTCAGGCTGGAGAAGAGAAGGCTCCCAGGTGACCTCATTGTGGCCTTCCAGTATCTGAAGGGGGCCTACAAGAAGGCTGGGGAGGAACTTTTCAAGCTATCAGGCAGTGATAGGACTAGGGGGAATGGAATGAAGCTGGAGGTGGGGAGATTCAGGCTGGAGGTGAGGAGGAAGTTCTTCCCCATGAGAGTGGTGAAGCCCTGGGATGGGTTGTGCAGGGAGGTGGTTGAGGCCCTGTCCCTGGAGGTGTTTAAGCCCCAGGCTGGATGAGGCTCTGGCCAGCCTGATCTAGGGTAGAGTGTCCCTGCCCATGGCAGGGGGGTTGGAACTAGATGATCCTTGTGGTCCCTTCCAATCCTGATGATACTATGATACTATGAATTTGGGGCTCAAAAGGGACAATAAGAGCCAACTTGGGGCCAAAAAGAGCCAATTTGGGGCTAAAAAGGGACAATAAGGGCCAATTTAGGGCCAAATAGAGCCAATAAAGGCCAACTTGGAACTAAAAAGAGACAATATACAGCTAAAAAGAGACAATAAAAGCCAACATGGGGCCAAAAAGAGCCAATTTGGCGCTAATAAGGATCAATAAAAGCCAATTTAGGGCTAATAAGGGCCAATTTGGAACCAAAAAGGTACTGTAAAGGCCAATTGGGGCTAAAAAGGCTAATAAAGGCCCACTTTGGGCTAAAAGTGCCAATTTGGGGCTACAAGGGGGCCAATTTGGGGGCAGAAAGGGGCAATAAAGACCAACTGGATCCCAAAAGAGCCAATCTGGGGCTAAAAAGGGACAATAAAGGCTAATTTGGAGACCAAAAGAGCCAATTTGGGACTAAAATGGCCAATAAAGGCCAATTTAGGGTTAAAAAGGGACAATAATGGCCAATTTAGGGCTAAAAATGAGCAATTTGGGACAAAAATGAACCAAAGAGAGCCAATTTAGGGCCATAGGGGGGCAATCTGGGGGCAGAAAGGGCCAATAAAGGCCGCACCCAAAGAGTGGCTGTCCATGGGTCCATGTCCCAGGGGAGGCCAGGGACAAGCAGAGTCCCTCAGGGATCAGTCCTGGGCCCAGGCTTGTTCAGCATCTCTGTGGGTGCCATGGGCAGTGGCACTGAGTGCAGCCTCAGCAAGGTTGCTGATGACACCAAGCTGTGTGGTGCAGCAGACAGCTGGAGGGAAGGATCCATCCAGAGGGAGCTGGGCAGGCTGGAGAGGTGGGCACAAGCCAACCTCAGGAGCTTCAACAAGACCAAGGGCAGGGTCCTGCAGCTGGGTGGAGGCAACCCCAGGCACAAATCCAGGCTAAGGCAGGGACTGGCTGGGGAGCAGCCCTGAGGAGAGAGCCTTGGGGGTGCTGGGGGAGGAGAAGCTCCCCAGGAGCTCTCAGGGTGCACTTGCAGCCCGGAAAGCCAATCAGAGCCTGGGCTGCAGCAGGAGAAGTGTGGCCAGCAGGGCAAGGGAGGGGATTCTCCCCCTCTGCTCAGCCCTGCTGAGACCCCACCTGCAGTACTGCCTCCAGCTCTGGAGCCCCTATGACAAGAGGGATCTGGAGGGGCTGGAAGGTGTCCAGAGCAGGGCCAGGAGGAGAAGCAGAGGGCTGGAGCACCTCTCCTGTGAGGACAGACTGAAGGAGTTGGGGCTGTTCAGGCTGGAGAAGAGAAGGCTCCCAGGTGACCTCATTGTGGCCTTCCAGTATCTGAAGGGGGCTACAAGAAGGCTGGGGAGGGACTTTTCAGGCTATCAGGGAGTGATAGGACTGGGGGGAATGGACTGAAGCTGGAGGTGGGGAGATTCAGGCTGGAGGTGAGGAGGAAGTTCTTCACCATGAGAGTGGTGAAGCCCTGGGATGGGTTGTGCAGAGAGGTGGTTGAGGCCCTGTCCCTGGAGGTGTTTAAGGCCAGGCTGGATGAGGCTCTGGCCAGGCTGATCTAGTGTGAGGTGTCCCTGCCCATGGCAGGGGGGCTGGAACTGGATGATCCTTGTGGTCCCTTCCAACCCTAACTGAAACTATGATACTATGAAACTTGGGAGTAAAAAGGGCCAATTAGGGTCAGGCTGTGCCCCTCCCCCAGTACTCATCTTGCACTTCACAGGTTGAGGTCCCTGAGGGGGCAGGGGGGCAGGAAGCCACCATTAACTGGGGGGGACCTCATCCCAGTTTGCCCAATTCCAGGCCGCCCCCCCCCTCCAAAAAGCAGCCCTGGACTCACTTGACCCCTGGGAGCAGCTGCTGCTGAGTGATGTCATCAGAGAGCTACTCTGAGCCACCATAGACCCTGCAGAAAATGGGGGAAAAGGGAGAAACTGGGAAATGTGGGGGGAAAAAGGGGGAAAGGAGGACATTCGGGGGGGAAAAGAGGGATGGAAAAAAGGGGAGGGGGAAAAGATAAAAGCAGGTGGGAACCCCCACCCAGAACCCTCCAGTCCCCCTCTGCTCCCCTCCCCCCCTCAAGGTGTATTTGGGGGGGGGAGCAAAGGGAGAGGGCTTTGTGCCCCCAGCCCACCCCAAAAGCTGCTTCTGTGGGGAAGGGGCCAGGGGGAGGGAGAATGAAAGCTTTTGGGAAGAGAGGTCCCTAAAGACCGGGGTGGGGGACGGATGTGTGTCTCTGAAGTCCTAAGTGAGGTCCTCAAAGCCTTTGGGGCGACCTTAAAACCCTGGGGGGGTGTCCCCAAAGCCCCCCCAGATCCCTGGGGGAGGCCTGAAGAAGTACCTTTGAAGTCCTGGGGTGGGGCTAAAACCCTTGGAGGGGGGTCTCAAGGCTCTAGGGGGGTTCCCAAAGCCCTGGGTTAAGGGAAACCCAAACACAAAAAGCCACAAAGCCCGGGGGGGGCAGGGGGTGGTTCTCAAAGCCCCAAAGGACAACCCCAAACGCCTCCAAAGGCCTTTTTGGGGGGCAGGGGGGGAGGCACTCACCTTTCTCCAGAATGTCCTCAGCTCTATCCTCCCACTGATCTTCATCCTCATTCTCCTCATCAACATCTAAGGGGCAAGGGACAGTAGAATGGTGACAGACTTCTCCTCAAGGTATGTGGGGTCCTCCCCCCTTGTATCTTCAAGACCTCTTCCACTTAAAGCCTCACCAACTTCATCCAAGATGAAGCCTCCATGCCTGGGCTTCTTAGCAGGCCAATCATCATCTTCCTCTTCCTCATCATACTCCTCTTCCTCCTCCTCTTCCTTCTCACTGCCTGCGGCGCTGCCTCGCTCCTCCTCAGCCTAGGTGGGGAGAGGGGGTGAGAGGGCCACAGAGGGGGGATCTGGGGAGGAGGTATCTCTTCAAATATACACCACCCCCAGCATCCCCCCCCTCTGGTGGCGGAGCCTTCAGCCTCATCTCGTACTCCTCAGCCTCTTTGGCCTTGCTGCTCCTCTCCCTCTTCTCCTCTGAGAAGTTGCTGTCATCGCTGTGGGAAATGGTGGTCCTGGGAGGAGTTGGGAGGGGGTTCAAAAGGCCATGGGCGTGGGGGAAAGTGCCCCAAGAGGTCTTGGAAAGGTTGAAAAGGGTCTGGGGGGCAAGGAGGGGGTCCTGGGCTGGTTTCTAGAGAGGCACGGTCCTGAAGGGACCTGTAGTGAACTAAGAGGGTCTGAGGCTGTCCTGGGGTGGATTGAGGGGGACTGGGGGTGTCCTAGATGGGCCTGGGATGAACTAAAAGGGTCTGGGGGTGTCCCGGGGCAGCCTGGGGCGGGGCGCGGCGGGCCTGGCGTTGGTGATGTGGGGATCGGTACCACCCCTGCCCCGGAGCCGCCCCGGGGCTCGGTCACGGCTGGCTCCGCTGCTTCCCTGCCGCCACCTCCTCACGCTCGGCAGCTCCGCTCCGCTCCCTAGCCCGGCACCGCCCCAGTCCTTGTCCCGATCCCCATCGCGATCCCGGGCCTGCGCCTAGACCCTCTGCCGCTCCCGGGCCTGGCCTCGCTCCCAGCTGCGCCTCACTCTGCTCCCGGTCCTTGTCCCGGTCCCGATGCCGGCGCTGGGCCTGGGCCCGCTGCAGGCTACTCCCTACCCCGATCCCGGTCCCTCCCGCTCGGGGTCTCCCTCCCTCTGCCAGTCCTGGGCCTGGACCGCTCCCGGCGCTGCCTCTGCGAACTCTCGCGAGAGCTGCGCTCCGCCCCATCCCGCCTTCCCTTTCCTCCCTCACGTGACGCGGGGGAAGGACGAATAGGACAGGCCAGCCGCTGTCACATGGCTCCGGCGGCCGGAAGGCGACGGCAGCTCGGAGGGGGACAAAAAGTATCCCCTCGTAGCCTAGTTCCCGCTCCGCTCCCCGGCCCCCTCAGTCCCTCCCGCCCCACCACGGCTCACCAGCGCCTGCGGCGCTCCGCCGCAGCTCCCCGCGGGACAGCAACAATGGCGGCCGCGGCCGGCAGCGGCAGCTCCTCGCTGTGCCTCGGCAGCGGGGAGGGGGAGGAGCTGCCGCACTCTTGGCGCTTCTGATTGGCTGCCGCCACCCGCTCATGGGCGGGACTTCCGTTCCAGACTGCGACCTGCTTCCGCTCTCCGTCACACGTGGCCGCAGCAGCCGGAGGGGCCGGGCCGGGGTCTCTTTCCCAGCGCCCTCTGCTCGCCAGCAGCCTGCCGTGGCCGGCGGCTCCCTGTGCGCTGAGCTCTTCCTTTCCTCCTTCTCCTTCTCGTTCTCCTGCTCTGTTTTCCCCTTGTCTCGGGGTCCAGGTGGGGTGAGGGAGTCTCTGGGGGTGAGTTGGGGGTTGTGGGTGGGGATCAAGGAAAAATGCTCTCTGGGGGCTGCGAGGAGTCGGGAGGTCGCTTGGATTGGGGAAGGGCTTGTGGGGCAGGGGTCGGTGGGCAGGGGGGGAGCCTCTGCGGAGATCTAGGGGGAATCGGCGGTGTTTGGGGGGACGTACGGAGGAGGGTGTCTGTGGGGTCCGGGGGAGCTCTGCAAGCTTGGCGCTTGGGTCCGTGCGGTATGGCGGGGGAGTCGCTGTGAGTCGCAGCTCTAGGGTCTGCGGTGTTGGGGGGGTCGGAGGGGGGAGGGGGGAGGCTGGGGCTGTGGTAGGGCAGAGGTGTGCAGGGTCGCTGGGCGTCATCTGTGCTATCCTGGGAGCAGTTTGTGCGTTTGGGGGCCGTGGGTGGGGTTGGGGGCTGGTGTCGGTGTGTTTGGGGGGGTTCCTTGTGCTGCTGGGGGCTCTGAGGTGGTCTGGATGCACCTAGAGAATTTTGGACGTGGTGCTGGTGAGCTCGGGTGATCCTAGGGTGGTTCTCGTGAACGCAGAGAGGCTCTGGAAGGGGGACTGGTGGCACCGGGGGGGTGGGGTTGCTCTGTGGGGGCGGCTGGGGAGTGTCGGGAGGGTCGCTTGGCTGGGAAGGGTTTGTGTGGTAGGGTTCGTGGGCTGGGGAGGGGGGAGCCTCTGCGGGGATCTAGGGGGAATCGGTGGGGTTTGGTTGGGGGGCTTCTGGGAACATGGGGGGGGGTCTGTGGGGTATGGGGGAGATCCGTGGGGTACGAGGGGGGGGCTTTGACGGCTGGGGAAGCTCTGCAGGCTTGGCGTTTGGGGTCTGTGCAGTTCGGGGGGAGGGGGGGTCGCTGTGATTGTGGGGACCTCTGTGCGGCTGTGGGGGTCTGCGGTGTTGGGGGTGGTTCGGGGGTGGGGCTGTGGGGTAGGGTAGAGGTGGGGTGCAGGGTCGGTGGGGCGTCGTTCTGTGGTTCTGGGAGTCGTCTGTGCAGTTGCGGGGCCGCGGGTGGGGTGGGGGGGGGGGTCGGTGGGATTCCTTGTGCTGCTGAATCCCCCTGCTAGGGGCAGCTGCAGACCCTCTCTGGTTGCTGCTGTGTTGCAGCAGGAGCCATTGGGGCCCTGCAGGGGCTGGCCCTGGCCCCCACCCCCCTCTCGCTGCTGCCCTCTGGGGGCTTCTGTGGCAGCAGGGTCGTGGGCAGGGTGGGGGCTGGGGTGCGCAGAGGCTCCTCTAGGGGGTGCTCTGGGGGAGCCGGGGGGGGTTGGAGCCTTTGTGCTGGCAGCTGCTGTGCTATAGGGCAGTGCCTGGGTTGAGAGCAAGGCCCAGGGGGGAGCCCAGGCTGTGTCCTGGTTCCTGATGACAGGGATGAGGCAGGTGATGCTCTTCAGAGCACTCCTTACACCTCACCCCACAGCCCAGGGCAGAGTCACCTGAGCTCTCACTCCCCCTCTGTTCCCCCTTCCTCAGTTGCTGTGTGAGGGGGCTGCAGGGTCCCCCACCCCTCCTCTGTAACCCTCTCCTTGGCTTGAGCCCTCCAGCTCATCGCAGCCTTCAGCCTCGGGGCCCTTCCCTTCCTGTGCTCCTGGTTCCAGCCCAGGTCCCTTAGAGGCTTCCTCAGCCACCACATTGCTTTTCCCCTCCCAGGGCCACAGGGCAGCAGAGAGTCCAGGGACAGGGATGGGCTGGGAGTGAGGGAAGGGCCTGGGGGTGGTCAGGCAGGAATTAGGCCTTGTCCCCCACCCAAGGGGAAGGGATCCAGTGCCCAGCTGGAAGCTGTGTGTGCAGGAAGTGCCAGAACCTGGCAGCACTCCAGGGGAGCAAAGGAGTGAATTGTGCTGCAGCTCTGCATGTGGCAGCTGGGAGATGCACAGCAGCCCCTGGGCACTGTGCCCTCCTGTCAAAGCTCATCTTCCCTTTGGGGATGTGGAGTTCTCCAGGAGAACTCCAGAGAGAAAGCTGAGAGAAAGGGGCAGGGAGAGAAGGAAGCAAAACCCCTTGAGTTGAGGTTCTTTATGCTGCATGAGTGTGGGGTGGTGCTGGAGCTGCCAGGATGAAGTGAGGGCTGAAGAGGTTTAGCAAGAAGCTGGGCAAGTCCCTTCCCTTCCCTGCATCTGCAGAGAGCAGGAACCTCCCTTTCTCTGTGTCCTCAGGGCTCCTCTGATCCTCTTGGGGAGGGGGCACCACAGAGAGGGCCCGGTGGGGGGGGGTGTGCCTGCAGGGCAGAGCTGAGCACAGAGCTGGTGGGGTTGGGGTCTGTGGGCAGCAGCAGGGCGGAGATCTGGAGCCAGAGCAACAGCTCCTGGCCAGTGCAGCTGCAGGCAGGGCCTGGAGAGGCTGCCTGGAGGCAGCTCTCTTGTGGTGCTGCCCTGCAGCTGTGTGCTGGGCAGGGAGCTGAGCCTGCACTTGCTGAGGCCTCCCACCTTCAGCAGCCCTTCCTCCCTGTCTGCTGTGCCTGTGTGCTGGGCTTGGGGGCTGCCCCCCAGCAAGGTTCAGCTGTGCTGCATGGTCCTGGGCAGTGCTGAGCCATCCCTGGGAGTTCAGTCCTCTCCTCTGAGCCCTTTCCTTCTCTCTGGCAGGCCTGGGTCCTTCTCTCTCCATCAGCCCTGACCCTCTGGGCTGGGGAAGAGCAGGGTCTGCAGGGGGTCTGCAGAGTTTGTAGTGGTCTGCAGAGTTGCAGATCTGCCCCTTGGAGCAGCCAGCAGGTGAAGAACCCAGACAGGGACAACAGCAGGGACCAGCCTTGCTGATGAGGTCCTCCAGGCCCCCCCTGCCCATCACATTTCACCAATCCTGAGGGACATCAGCTGTGGTAGGAGGCTGTGGGAACCCCAGGTGGGTGGGGTGAGTTGTGTGGAAGGGATTGGAGCCTTATCCAGGCCCTCTTAAGCACCTCCAGGGATGGGGACTCCACCACTCCCTGGTCAGCACATCCCCAGGGCCAGTCTGGGAAGAATTTCTTCCTCACCTGCAACCTAAACCTCCCCTGGCACAGCTTGAGACTGTGTCCTCTTGTTCTGGTGCTGGGAGCATGGGAGACAAGACCAACCCCACCTGGCTACAACCTCCCTGCAGGGAGCTGGAGGGAGCAAGAAGGTCTCCCTGAGCCTCCTCTTCTCCAGGCTAAGCAACCCCAGCTCCCTCAGCCTCTCCTCCCAGGGCTGTGCCCCAGACCCCTCCCCAGCCTTGTTGCCCTTCTCTGGACACCTTCAAGTCTCTCAATGTCCTTCTTAAACTGAGGAGCCCAGACTGGACACAGGACTCAAGGTGGGCCTAAGCAGTGCTGAGCACAGGGCAGAATGACCTCCCTGCTCCTGCTGGCCACACTCTTCCTGATGCAGGCCAGGATGCCATTGCCTTCTTGGCCACCTGGGCACACTGCTGGCTCATGTTGAGCTGGCTGTCAATCAGTACCCCTAGGTCCCTTCCTGCTGGTGCTCTTGGTTGCCCAGAGCCCTGTTGAGCCTCACCTTGAGTATCTCCAGGGATGTGGCCACAAGCACCTCTCCCTGGGCAGCCTGTGGCAGTGTTCCAGCAGCCTCACAGTGCAGAACTTGCTCCTCGCATCCAATCTGAATCTGCTCTGCTCTCACTCCAAAGCATTGCCCTCACCCTGTCACTGCAGGCCTTGCAAACAGTCTCTCCCAGCTCTCCTGCAGCCCTCAGGTACTGGAAGGCTGCTTAAGGTGTCCCACTCCAGAGCCTTCTCTTCTCCATCCTGAACACCCTCAGCTCCCTCAGCCTGCCCTTGCAGCAGAGGGCTCCAACCCCCTGATCATTTTGCTGCTCCATCAGGTCCATGCCCTCCTTCAGATCCAACCCACCAGGCTCACGTCACCCCACTGCCTCCTGGCCAATTTTGTGGCTGGGGTGGCTTGCTCCACCCCCTGCAGCTGCTGTGTGTTCTGTGGGCAGTGTGTGGGTAGCTGTGGGGGGGTGTGGGTGTGGGGAGTTGGGGGGTGTGTGTGTCTGTGGGGGTGTGTGTGGGGTAGGACAGAGGTGTTGGGGGGGGTGGGTGTCGTGAGTGGGGTTGTGGGAGGGGTGTGTGGGGTTGTGGGTGCGTGGGTGGGTTTGGGTCAGGGTGGGTGTGTTTGGGGGTTGCCTGTGCTGCTGAATCCCCCTGCTGGGGCAGCTGCAGCCCCCTTTGCTGCTGCTGTGTTGCAGGCAGGAGCCGTTGGTGGGCTGCAGGGGCTGGCCCTGGTCCTGTCCCTGTGTCCCTGTGCTGGGGGCTGGGCTGGCAGCAGAGATGAGCTGTGGGCGGCGCTGTGGGGGCTGCTGTGTGCAGGAGAGGTGGTGGTGAGCGTGGGTTGTGGCTTGCAGCAGAGGCTGCTGTGGGGGGTGTGGGGGAGCCCTGGGGGTTTGGAGGCTTGTGCTGGCAGCTGCCGGGCGGCTGCTGTGCTGAAGGGCAGCGGCTGGGCTGAGGGCCAGGCGCATGGGGGGGAGCTGTGGGCAGGCTGTGTGCTGGGTGCCGTGGGGGTGTCAGGCGTGGGTGCTGTGCTGAGCCTGATCTTAGGAGCGCCTGGGGCTGGTGTCCGCTGTGGGGCGGTCTGGCTGTGCAGACTGCTCTGCTTCAGCTGCTCTGCCGCTGGGGAAATGCTTGCGGAAGGCACCAAATGAGGCTGAGATGTTGAGCGTCTGCTTGTGGTGAGGAACTGCATTAAATGGACTGAAAGGTTTGGATTGGCCTGGGGACAGCCTGTTCTTTTTTTTTTTTTTTTGGTGGTGAGAAGTCCTGCAGCTTCCTTGGAGGAGCTTCAGAAGAAGACAAAGCAATTGCATTGCTGCTCTTTGCTGTGCAATGAGATGGGAAGGGAAGGAAATGATTGCTGCAAGTGGGCAAGGCAATTGCAGTGCTCTGCAAGGCTTAGCAATGCTGTGTCCAGCAGGGCCTGGGCAGGGATTGTCCTCCTGTCCTGGGCCCTGGGGAGGCCACCCTGGAATGCTGGGGTCAGTTTTGTGCCCATGACTCCAAGAAGGACTTTGAGGGTCTGGAGCAGGTCCAGAGTAGAGCAAGGATGGTGGGGAAGGGTCTGGAGAGCAGGGCTGAGAGGAGCAGGTGAGGGAGTGGAGGTGATTAGTGGGAGAAGAGAGGGAGGGAGCTCTTGTCCTCTAGAGCTGCTGCAAGGAGGCTGCAGTGAGGTGGGGGTGGGGCTCTTGTGCCTAGTCTCAGGTGCTAGCAGGAGAGGAAGTGGCTGAATTGTGCAGGGGAGGTTAGGTTGGAGAGGAGGAGGAATGAGTTTGGTGCCTGAGTGGTCAGGTCCTGGCATGAGGCTGCCGGGGAGGCAGTGGAGTGGCCATGCTGGAGGTGTGCAGCAAGGTGTGGCCATGGGGCCATGGTTGCTGTCCCGGGTGTGTGCTGGGTGAGGCTGCCAGTTGGCCTCAAGGCTCAGAGAGGGCTTTTCCAGGCCAGAGATCTGTGTGGCTGTGAGAGGCAGCTGCCCAGAGCAAAGCTCTTAGGTGCTGCAGGTGCTGACCAGAATGGGAAGGGAGAGACCTGGGAGAGGGGAAGGTGGGTTTCCCCTCTGGGCTCATAGCCTTCCTTGGAATGCTGGGATTCTTGCAAGCAGTGCTGTCAGCTGGAGCCTTTTGGGGTTAGTTTGGTGTATCATTAGAGGGCAAAGGAGGTGAGGCTTGGAAAGGGAAGTGGTGAGAAGGAAGCTTCTTGGCTTGTGGGTGGCAAAGGTGTGTGGGTGTGGCTGAGAGGTGTGGAGTGCAGGAGAGCTTCAAGGCCTTGTTGTGTTGCTGGAGCTGTGGGTGAGGAAGTGCTGCTGCCAGCAAAGGGCTTCAAGGAGGTTGAAGGTCAA